>JALMQS010000108.1:117880-348334 GCA_024734495.1 Forficula auricularia
ACTTTTTAATAATTTTTTTTATCTAATTTTTCTTTTGATTTGACAGGTTGCCTGAGAGTTTGGCTCCTCCGCCATCAACTGCTTGAAGTCTATCAGTCGCTTAGTAGTGTTAAGTGTACCGCTCCTGGGGCAGAAACGTCTGAAAGGTAATCAAAAACCCGAACATCAATATTCCAAACTGAAATACTGAATTAGCTCTTTTCTTTTATTTTTTATTTTTTTTTATTTATTTTCTTAAAAATTATTATCGTAAATCACTTACTTTTTTAAATTTACTAGAAAATTATTTTTATTTAGAAAAATATATTATTATATATGAAAAATATCGATACAGTACAGTGTCAACAATCTGAACGCCGATAATCCGGGATTCAATTCCGGTTAAATAAACTGCAACGGATCGCTACAACTTTATCCAAATTCATTTGAAATATTAACATGTTCTTATGTATACTTAAAAGATAATTTTACTAAAAACCTTATTTAGCCTTTTTTAAGTTATCCTTGGAAGATACTGAACAAGAGATGATAAATTTCAACAAACTAGTTAATTCATTTTCAACATATTTAGAAAAACCAAAAAGATTGAATAAAGTAATAATGTTGTAATGACATGCACCAAAACCGAATCATACTAATGGTTAAACTACGAAGGAATTTTATCAACCAGAAAAATCGTGGACTAAAAAATCGATAACATCCAATCATCTCACGACCAAAAAAATGGCACTACTCGACGACATCCAATTTTTGCAAACCGTCAAAGCGTACCCAACTTAACTAATACATCAGAGATGAACGAGTCCAGGTTCCGTGAGTTCTTGCACTGAGACCTTTGAAGTTCCGCTATGCGAGAGGATTATAATGATGACCATACGCACGACAGCAAAAGTTTCAAATAAAAGTTTATTTATATCCTAGAACCAATTACTGCCATTGTTGTCGAATCGGAACAAGCTTTCAAGGTATTTCTGATAGCCAAGTTCGCTTTTTAACAAATTCATATGTTGCACATATTCTGAACTACAAACAAAACTAAACAACTTTATTAGAACTACTACACAGATCAACACAAAAATATTAAATCAATTAGATTCAAAAAATGAGAATTTATTTTTATTAATTATTATCAAAAGAAGATCTATTACTTTGTTCATTAAACAATGAATTTACTATCGAATAATTTGATGAATTTGTCGATAATTTGTCGCATATCTTCAGAGGCGATCGCAGTCTTTGGATGAATCAGTTCCAATTTGCGATGTATCGTTGTAGTTTTTCCAAATTACAGACTGCTTTTTTAAACATTTACAATAATATATTACACGAAGGCAATACAATATATTTCAAATTTCTGGTTTGAGTTGAAGGTAAACTAAGAATTAGAGCCACTTGAAGCAAATCTGAGCTGAGAATTGGTATTTCAAATTTGCCTGTTAATTAATATATACTAATGTTTCTTTGAATGAAATCTATTATGTTTTTTCATTTTCATCGAGTTCAAATGAATACAATATTTAGTCACAAAGTCTAAATTCAAAAATATAGGAATAGTAAAGAATCAAGATATAAATATTAGTCAGACATTGTCTAGAAGAGCTGATAATTCATAGTTCAGAGTTCGTTTGTTCGATCCTAGTAAGGAGGGTAATTTTTTTTATGTAAATTTTCTAAGCGTTGTTAAGCAAATAATCTAGACAACATATAGGATAATATTTGATCAATATTTTTTGATAATTAAGTTGAATAATTGAAGAAATACTATAAATTTTTTTTTGAGACTGATTGACTTAATATTTTGTTTATTTAGTGTTTGATAAAAAATATAGTTTTATGAAAGTTGTTCAGTTTTTTTTTTTTGAAAATTAAGGATCTTAAAGAAATATATATAGGTCGACAAAAAACAGAACTTGACCTTGAAATACCTGAAAGCTTGTTTCAGTGTCATACAATAGTGGTAGTTTAGTTTCTCTCTGACATAAATAAATTTTTATTTGAAACTTTTTTTTATATACTGTACCAGTTTTTGTTATAAGACTGTCTCAAGATATAAAATCAATTGTAGACAAGATTATAAGACATTTGCACATTGTGATTTGTGTTGTACAATAGCAGAAACTGAACTTCTATTGATTGTACTAGCCATCTGTTGATCAAGACTGCCACCAGTGCCATCATCTCCTCTGACCTGACAGTGCCTACGGAATCACATTTAATCATGATT
The DNA here is from genome assembly GCA_024734495.1 of Forficula auricularia. NCBI lineage: Eukaryota > Metazoa > Arthropoda > Insecta > Dermaptera > Forficulidae > Forficula > Forficula auricularia. The sequence goes on from JALMQS010000108.1 coordinate 120,105, forward strand.
TTCGTTATCATTGAAGAAATGGCAGAATTGCATCAATGTTGCTCAGTTTTCTAGGAATATGTTTTGTAAACATATGTTTCAAAAATTCAAAAGTAAGGATTTAAGACAAATGCAGAGTGGTGGGAAACCACTGAAAAAGAGATGAAATGAATTGGTGTTTATTAGATGAAGATGATACTCAAACTCATAAGAACTTCTGATCAACGAACAGATTCCAGTGTCATGTTTCCAATGTTTGAAAGCTATGGGAAAGATTCAATGGGGAAAATGGGCTCAATATGAACTGAATGAAAGACAGACAAGAAAATCCAGAAAAACTACTTCATGAAATGCTGCTCGACAGATAGAAAAGAAAGTCATTTTTCCATCGGAATCATGACAGGTAATGAAAATTGGATATATTTTGAGAATCCTGCTATTGTAACCGAGGGAATCAGGCATCCATCGATGATCCACTGCAAATCAGAAGCCTGTAGTCATAAAATCTCATTATGTTTAAGATTATAGAAAAATATGTGCTCGTGTATTGGGTTGTTGTGTGTTGAAAATCTTCATCAGCTGTCAGAGGGAGATATAAAAGTTAGGTAAAGGACTTATATTCCAAACAGATATTAGTACCATCTATAAGGAAATCTTTACCTATACTTCTAATCTGACATATTCTTTCATTAAATACAAGTTCATATTAAATTAATGGCTCATTATCTATTCACTATTGAGGAAATAGAAAAGAAAACTGCTAAAACTGTTAACACTCCACTTTAGTGGGTAACCAAAGTTTTAAGAATTCCAGCAGCACTGGTGAAACATTTTTAAAATTATTGGATAAAATGATTTGTAGGTTTCACATTAAGAACCAGTGAATTGAATATTTTGCAAGTTTTTGTTATGAACCCAAACTAACTTTTTTTATTCTTTGAAAATTCAGATGAAATCTGACTCACAATAATCCGGATTATTTGAACGTCTACTGTATATAAAATTGTTATCATCCATTTCTTCAACTTCATTTTTTAAGAAGATATCTTTTAAAATTTCACTTTTTTTTCATTCATTTTAAAATAGAGCTCGATCACTTACTTTTTAGCTTATATGTTTTTATAAAGAATTTTAAAACTTAAAAAAAAAACATTCATATAAAAATCAGACTATTCTTCAATTTTTCATTCACAAATATAAAAATGAGAATATTTGCAACAACAAAGGATCATATTTATTTATTTTATTTGTATTTTAATATTTATTTATTTTAGTGAAAACTGAATTATTCCAACTTTTTTGTCGCCCAATTTTAAGGTAGATTTATTTTTTGGGATTTGGCAGGCAGTTTTTTGGATTCTGCGAGTTCGTGTCCGATGTTGCCTCGCGTTACTGGTTTTTTACATGACTATGAATTAAAAGCGACTTATATCGTGTCGACGGCTAAAACAAAAACCGGTCTCGAAGGAATACAGTTAAAAGAGAAGCCATATGTATTGCTCACCCAAGATGGTGCTTGACGATGAGATTAGATGGACGACGCGATAGCAATCTGATATACATGCTGCTAGAATGCTCCTCCGCTGGAGATTTGCCGCCTACAATTAATATTCAATTTTTTTTTTATATTGCATTAGAAAAATAGCAACTTTAGATATTATGAAACTGATATGAACAATACATTGCAGCTGCAAATAGCGGAACAAGGAAAGCGAGAAGAAGTCAAAAGATCGTAAAATGTCAGAAGACAAGAAAAATTAGAAGAAATTGAGTCAAGGGGAGGGAAGTATGACTTGCCTCAACTGGTACATGTTCGTCTTATTTTCGGTCATTCAATCAATCAATAAGATTAATATACTGCAAATGACTAAAAAAACCATTTTAATATTTTCAGTATTCTGATGACAGAGATTTGAAGAAGGTGCATGGATGATCAGACAGAAATTGGGAAATTTCGGGAAATAATGAAGGCAAGTAACGTTTGTAATCATTAATCATTACGGGAGATAACGAGAACTAATTGACTATGTGAGAATATCAATTGCCTAGCCCCCAAACTTAGCAACTGGATATTAAATGGCATCTAAAGCCGAGATTGGCTCGATCCCGGCTTTTCCTTCTACTCTGTTCTTTTCACGATGAGGCTAGCCCATACAGGCCTTTAGGGGATCCACCTTCGGTATCTCCTTCTCACATCATATCATTAAAAAAAAAAATAGGGATTGTAAGGTTAAAAAGGTGAATATTCTAATGAAGATAAAATAAATAAGAAGAGAGAAACACTCCATTATTTATAGTGATATTATTTGTTTCACATTTAAAATGAAAAACAGTTGGTAAATTTTTTCAATATATATATTTTGTTTTAAGCTCATCTTCAAGGCATGAATTGAGAACTGATGTGAAGCTATGTGCCTGAAAGATATACACTCACCGAAAAAATTTACCTTCTTGTATGCGGACTGAATAAAATAAGACCTGTAACTTAACCATATAAATGAATATTTCATATAATATTTATTTACTTTTATCTTTATTTTTTCTAATAATTTAAAAATTTAGCGCTGCTTTCCAGAGACTGCCTCATATTTATAATTTATTTTTATTGTTCCCAACATTATTTAACACGTTGCCTTAATAAGAAAAATGTGCTCACTACTAAGTACCTGGTAGAGAGAAGAAAAACTACTTTTGGCGTCAGTTTGTCGTTTATATATATTTATGGTACTAACCGATATACAAGCACGGCGGAACGATCTTATGCCAGGGGTCAAAACTTGGAAAGTATATTTCACGGGGTTCCTCCTGAAATTTTGATGCAATTAAAAGTAATCTAACCCATTTTCAGCAATAACTTTTGTTGTAGTTATCTTGTGAAACATTTTCAATATAATAATAACTATATAGGTTTCACAAAAAAAAGAAAGAAAAAAAACTCGAATTTCAACTTTGCTCAAGTTTACTATTACATTTTAAGCAGGTTTGTAGCTGTGGTTTTATTGAAAATTGAAAGAAAAAGAGTGATTGGGAGAAATATAATTATTAGTTAACGTTATAGCGGTATATTTTAAGGTTTGCTAAAACAAACAGATAATTAACATTAATTTACAACCAAGTAGTTGTTTTTCACCCTCAACCGAACTCGAGTGCCAGCAATAGAATCATTATCTAATAACTATGAGGTATGAACCTTCATATATGAAAACGCTTTAAATAATTTACTATATGTTTCAATTTAGAATCACTGATCATAAATTTTACAAATTAAGACACGAATAAGAACAAGCTATTAAAGCTTATTTTGTGATAATTTGATTAAAGTTTGAATTTTTATTTAAATCATGATAATTGAATTTATAATTATTTATTAAATACGAAATAAATAATACAATTATATATATATACAGGGGTCCGCCATCTATGTTAACGTTTTTTTTCAACTAGAAGCGATTTCGTGAATGGTAACACTTACCTGTTATGTTTGATTTTGACAGATAATTAGTTTTATCCTTCCTGCTGAACGAATATGGTTGTGTGCTACGCTTGAACAACGCTAAATATTGCGATCAAAAAAGATGCCGATCTTTTCAGATGAAGCTCATTTTGATCTTAAGTGGTATGCAAAACGCTAAAATTGTCGCATTTGGGAAGTAGAGAAAAACTCACTATGAAGAAAGCTGACGTACCCAAAATTGTCACTGTTTATATGGATTTTGGTCCGTGAGAAGGACTAAATATTTTTCGAAATGAGCAAGGAGTGGCCGTTATAAAGTCAATATGATCATTTGCCAAGCTGATCGAATTTTTTTCACAAAATCTGAAGAGGGAGATATTGGCAACATTTGGTTTGAACAGATCAAGGATACGCTACACAGCGCAGCAAGAATTGATGTTTTGGAATTGTTTTAAAGATTCACATTTAGCTGCAGAACTGATGTCGTTTTGGCTACCCGCGAGTTGCGATTTGACACCGTTGGACAATTATTTTAAAGCACAAAGATATGTTATGCTGACGCCAGAGATAACGACGCGAAAAGGACAATATTCGTGAAATACATGGCATACAACGAGTATCAGTTAAAATTGGACTGATCGTGAAGGCATTGTATTGCCAGTTGGGAGGCGCAGCCATTGAACAAATGTATTTTCCATTATTAACCAGCGGATTGTACTTTCAAATAAAAAAGGAACTTGAGAAAATATCTAGTATGCGAGAAGACAAAAAAAAAAGTTATTTGGCGGATTCATATATATATATATATAAATAGCCTATCTTAAAAACTATTTCAATCAACATAGTTAAAAAACATTGACTTTTAGCTAATTTAATCTTTTAGCTACTGCTAATATATAATCTATTGTAGCAGAAGAAGAAAAGGAAAAGAAAAGAAAGAAACGCGGGGAGCTCAGCGAGAAAGAGAGGAACGAGAGCGCCAAGAACGAAATCTCGGTGTGCGTCTCCTCATCGCTGAAATTTGAGTGGAAGTGGAGTTGAGGAAGAACAGGCGACTAGGAAGGGAGGTGATGGGCACCGGCACAAGTCATCTCCGAGTAGTTACTCATAGTAGTAAATTATAAAACTACGAAACGCTCCTATACTTAGGTAATCAATCAGCTATTTATTATTTGTTTTGTATTGGCTTGAAATACGTCTCAAAGGTTTGTAACGTTTGTAGACTTGCTAGAGCGTTTCAGCAGTTATAAATAAACAGGAAACATAACATAACAACACAAATCTGTTTAGTCTCAAAATTTATTATATTAATGAAAATATTATCAATGAATCTAAATTTTGCAACATTTAGAGGCATACGTTCAGTGTACCGGGTGGATATGTATATTAGTTATATAGTCAATAAGGCTTATAGTAAATTCGGGGATGTTTGATAGAATTTTGAAGGGCACATCTAGAGAAGTTAAGTCAAAAGCTTATTTAACTTATGTAAGAACCTAATTTAGAGTGATTGTTCGGTGGTTTGGGGACAAACATCCGCAACGATTAGAAAGAAAAATTGATATGTTACAAAGGGGGGCGGCTAGATTTGTTTTTGGCAAATTTGATAGGTTTAGTAGTAGTCACTTCAATGACGGAATGAATTAGGATGGTCTATTGGGCATACTGGAGATGAGGGAATGGGCTAAATTGAAAGTGATTTTTCAAAGCCTACAAGGGTTGGAGGAGTTGGGAGGAAATAACGACAGAGATTTCAGGAACCAAAAGTTATTTAGGTAGAGCTGATCATAGAAAAAGATTCTGCAAGCCAAGCATTCGTGCAAAAATATCGGCTGAGCATTCATTTGTAGGATCTGGCATTGATTTGTGTGAACAGTCTGTCTGTTAATACTGGGGACTATAGTCCTCTGCCCCCTATGACTAGAATCATTCATGAATTTATGTCAAGTCCTGAATGTCCTAGAGTTGTGCAAAAATTTTATTTAGTTCTCATGCTACAGAGATTAGGTGAGGTAGAGAGAGTGGCCACACCATCCTTGTGCAGAAGGCTTTGACCATGGCTTCACTAACGAACTTATCGGGACTCCATGGCGGGATGAAGCTAATGCATGTCGTTGCTCCTGGTAATCGGGTTCTTGCGCGGAATTATTTAAATTACGTTTTGTCTTTTGATGGAAACCTATGATCATGCTATTTATTTAAGGAACACATATTTCATATTTTTTTCCTTTTTCTTGGTTTGTTAATTGTTGAATTTTATTTGGACTGATTTGTATTTATGTTTATTAATTGCTGAGTGTTTAATTTGCATTTATGTTCTTGTTGACTCCTTTGGAACCGAGGACTCAGTGCCTCTAAGCAGCTCGAGTAATGAAAGATTTGTCTATTTATCCAACACATAGGGGGTCCGGCTGGTCTGAGTGGGATAACGCACATGTCTTCTAATCTGGCTAGCAACGCTGGTGAAAGCCCGACTCTGCTGCGGAATCCCACTTTTAATCTCATCTCTGCTACAATTGAGAAAAATTAAATTAACATATGGCATCGTAAAATGGCTAATGGTTAAATGCCGAGAAAGTCAAAAACACATAACAATATAGGGTGGAAACATAGAACAAAGAATAACAAATGAAAACGGCTCCAGCAAATCCATAGCAAAAACTTGGTTAATTTAATTTGAATTTTGTTCTGAAAACACACTTAGATTTAATAGAACAGACGATTGCAAAGTTGCCTTATGTAAAATAAGTTTTTAACCAATCATATTAATGTATCTATCAAAGTTTCGAGTCTATGCTAGATAAGCTTCTCTACAGTGTTCAGGCACTTTATCAGTAACCTGAATGGAAAACAAAGTCAATAAATAAATCTCGGGTTCGATGCCCTGTGTCTAATTGTACCGAATTCCTAACCTGGCTCAACCTTTAGTCAGAGTTGGATTAGAGACTAGGACAATCTCTGAAAAACTTGACGGATTTTCACGGAACAGTCTCAAATATAAAAAGTCAAATTACCAGAGTAAAGATTTTTAAAAAAATCATCATGAGAAATTGGTCAATAACTGAATCCGAGGTGGGATATAATGATGCATGACGCAAATAGTTTTTTTTTTTTTTTTGCAAATTTGCATAGGGTGTTTTTTATTGGAGGTATAGAACCTCAAGTATGGCATCACTTTTTTAACTCGGTGGCCATTTTGCTCAGCTGCCAAGTGATTAGACATTTAGTTTGGTTTGCCATTTCATCATGAAACAGGTTGACAAAGAGAACGGTCGCTGGCAAATCGTGCAAACTTATTTCGAAAAATAGCGGTTCAGGTTCGCGAAGTTTACCGCAAGCTCCGTCCATTTTTATGGTCGACATAATCGTCCATCAGAGCAATTAATTCGGTTGAACCATGGATCGTTGCTCGCATCTACGTTTACTGCGATGTGATGATGCGCATCCGCAGAGACGCCGAAACAGCGGCAACGGAAGAAACAACTGCCGCTGCAGAGCAAAGTGTTGAAGAGGACCAGAACGAATCGATTCGCCACCGTGCACAGGCAACTGGAGCTTTAGTCCATCAACTTTATGGAAGATTTTGCGCAAAGATTCTTGGCTTGCGACCTTACAAGATCCAGCTTGTGCAAGGACCGAAGCCGCGAGACCATGCAATGCAGTCGTGATTTTGGTGGTATGGGCCGAAAATGAGATTGATCTCGATGCTGATTTTCATCTGCAAACTTTTGTTCAGTGATGAGGCTCATTTTTGGTTGAATGGCTACGCACAACAAGCAAAATTGCCGCATTTGGGGAGTGAAGAGAATCCGCATGGTGACCCTTGAGACGCCATTACAATCCACAAAATCTGACTGTTTTGGTGGGCCATACTTCTTTCCGGAATAATGCTGGAGAGTCTTGCTACCGTTAATGGAGACCGGCATAGATGCCATGATAACCGGACTATTTTGTTCTCGAATTGGATGGCATGAACGTGGATGAGTTGTGGTTCCTTAACAAGGACGGCGCTACATGTCACACGAAAAGCGCACGTCACAATCGACGGACTAGAAGGTGCCATTCGATGAGCGTGCACAATTTCGCGGAATGGATTCCTGTCAATTGGCCACCAAGATCGTGTGATTGGACACCATTGGATTATTTTCTTTGGGGATATGTGAAGTCGCTCGTCTACGCCAACAAACCAGAAACGTTAAGGGACTTGGAAGCCAACATTCGTGGCGTTATTGCCAACATACGGCCCCATATGCTCGAAAAAAGTGGTTGAAAATTGGACCTGTAGAATTGGATTTATTCGAGCCAGCCGCGGCGGCCAGCATGCCTGAAATCATATTTAAAACATTAATGGCATAAAATTATCCTTCCAATAAAGTCCAAATTGATGGACATTAAAACGATTTTCTTGTGTTTTATTTCAATTGAAGTTCTATACTTCCTTGCAAAAAAAATCACCGCATTATATAAACATTGAAAATTTGACATAATTTTCGCTACGAGTGTGTTTTTTTTTTTGAGAATTCTGTAAATTAGCTTGTACTTACAAAAACTTATATACCAACAACGTTTAGGGAAAGCGGTGTATGGTTTATAGTAAAACATATCAATTACACAGGAATCTATTTGACGGATTCTAGTGGTGTTTCACAAAGAGGAATCCATACCATCACTAGCCACTTGTAGAAATGTTTTCTTTGTATACGTTCTTTTCTTCTAACTCTAACCAACAGCTTCCTGCATTGGCAAAACTGACTACAAAACAAATGCTTCCTACTAGATTTATCTAGGAGTGCTCCCCACTGTTCAAAGCTGGAAGTATAAACATTGTCCGAGGAAATCCATTGACTAGAAAGACACAATATGAATGCTTTTCACCAATTTCAAAGACCGTCGAGGTTCTTACAGAAAAACTGGATTAATTCTATTGAACTGCAAAGCATTAAATAAACATCCATTGGCAATTGACTTGAAGGGGGTAAAATAAACATTGATTTCACAACTGAGCTAGAAGGTTCTATTTATAACTCTCCGGGAGTACTTTTTGAACAGAAAGTAATTCCACTAAAACCGGTTGATAGTATTTCGAGAAAGCATTAATGGATAATAACTCCTTCTGACATACACAAAAATCATTCATGCCACCTTGAATTTAGTAGTTGACAATCTCTCGTGCATTTTCTTTAGAGGTTTCAAAATATTTTAAGACTTGTGCGGATTTGTGAATCTTACTCATTTTGATTTAGAAGGACTCGAACTAAATTTGTTTAACATTATCATTTAAACATTAGGTGTAAAGTCCATAGCCATTGGCCTCCCTAAGCAAATTTACCTTTGTTTTTACACAATTACTGAAAACCCCTGAAAGACAATCAACTTAAAAAATGTTCTTTATAGGAATACTAAAAGTACAGGCTTGACTCAAAATAAAATAAACTGCAACGGATCGACTGCTATAAACTTTTATCCAAATTCATTTGAAATATTAATATGTTCTAGAGTAAAGTACTTTAAAATATAATTTTACTAAAAACTTTATTTAACCTTTTTGTGGTCCCCAAGGTACTTAATTAGGATATTAAATTTCATCAAAATTAGTTAAGTCATTTTCAAGATATTTAGAAAAAACTAAAAAAGTACTGAAATAAAGTACTAATGTTTGTGGACCGATATGTACCAAAAACTAATCAGCGCTTCATTTTGTTAAACTAATGGTAGATTTTCAATTTCATTTCAATCAGCGCAAAGGTGTGGAAAAATCGTGGACGAAAAAAACGATAACACACATACATACATCCATCCTCCACGCACTTCCAAAAAAATGGCACTTTTTGGCCTCTCGACGAGATCCCAGGTAATTTTTGGCAAAACCGTCACGTGCTAAAATTCAATCTCATTGAATACTTCAATTTATGACCTTAATTGAGTCCATGGGTTCCGTAGTCTTTACCTGAGGACCCTTTGAAGTCGCGCTTGCCGCGAGAGCGATTCCAATACTTTCTCCCATGCTTCGCATTGGATACAAAGTAAAAATGTAATATTCTGGAACCATTTTTTAAATCGATCAAGTCATATTTTTTGACACCTTCCCCCAACCTAAATGGCAAGTCGTACCAAAAATCAGTCGATTCCACATGACTTGAATCCCCCGTGGTCAAATTTTCTCCTCTTGTGTCAATCCACTGAAAGAGCTAGAGGTTTCGATCACGTGCTTCAGATTCTAAACCACTGTGCCCCTGGAACCAAAAGATGATCTTTTTTGTTTGTTTGAAATTCGAAACTGTATGGTAGAGTTTGGCACTCCAAAGTTTTTTGCGACATGCCTGTTTCAACAGCTTCAGCATTTTGAAGTGCCTCTTCTGTTTAGGGCTAACTCATTTTAGCGATTTTGACCGAGAAAAAACACCTTAATTAGTAATCAGTTATTAGCCTCATGGGTCAATCACTACGATTCTGACATGACTGAATGCTCAGCTATTGACCCACACGTCTTCGGACTTAAAAACTGACAAAGCATTAGCTTACCACGTGACTACAATCTTGCAGAAGTCAGTATTGCGTTTATGCGTTTTTCAAGAATTCCGGCATATAAAACAATACATCATTAATCGCTTATAAAAATAAAATACTGGGCATACTATGCTTATCTTTTTATTTTTATTTTTCCACTGGAGAAATAATATGACTTCGGGAAAAATTGTTTATCCAGCCAATACCAGCTTTGGCTATCATCAAAAACAATCTTGCCACCACATCCATCATAGATGCCCCGTAATTTAAAACTCGTCTCTACACCTTTTTGAAGTTTATCTACCTCTTATTAAACGAGCAAAAATCTGTATATTTACATATTTAGCATCTTGGTTCTTATTTTGAAAACGGCCCTGCACCGATTTTGATGAAATTCATGGGTTAGGGGGTTTTTTGGGGTGACAATTGATCTGTCACGGTCTCATCTTTCGAGAAAATTGTTTTTGATGGGTTTTTTCGTAATCAAATTAATTATTCCTAGGTAGACAAATCCATTTCATTAGTTTTAAAAAAAAGGTTTCCTTTTCCTTGTGTGCTCAGGCAGACAATGGGTCGGCAAATAACTTTTTATTCTCAAAGCGCCTTTGAAGAAGTATTGTGATTGTGGTTTGTTGCTCTCGCCGAATCGCTAGAATTATTAATAAACGTTTTATAATTTGCTTTTATAAAGAACCTTATTTATTTAATAGAACAGTGTTAATCAACTTATGAATCTATTTAAAAACATCTTTCGCATAAGCAGGTCCTCAATTTTTCGAAAAATGAACACAGTGGTTCGAATACATTTATATATATTTTGTATTTTTTTTTACTCGAAAACGGTTTTCGGCCAAAAATCGACCTTTTTTATTAGAATTTTGAATCAAAACAAATATTAAAATGAAGCTTTAACTTGAAGGAAGAAGTCGCCGATGCATCGCTCTTGTGCCTCCAGGTCACCATCATCGATTGAGTATGCAGTCCCAAGACTGGTTTGATGCAACAATCCGTCTCCACTCGACTCTGTCCCCCGCCAGCTGTTTGACCTCTCTAAATGTCTGGCATCCCATATCCCCAATTATTTGGTTGAAATATTCTAATCTGGGTCATTCCCCTTCCCCTTTTCTTCCCCACCTCCCCCTGCGGCGATATCCCTAAGCAGTCCCCATGTCTCAGTGTGTGTGCCCCATCATCCGACCCCTTCTCTTCTTCATAGACTCTTCCACGTTGGGTTCTTCTTTCTCCGATTCTTCAAAGAACTTCTTCATTTTGTAATTTTATCCATCCATTTGATATTCATCATTAGCTCTTTCTGTAGCAACCAACATTTCGAAGGCGCTTCTGATCTCTCTCTCTCCGCTTTTCTTAACTGTCCAGGTTTCACTAATTCGTACATGAAGCTATGCTCCATGCACTATTATCTTTTCGAGTAGCTTAGAGCAGATAGGGGCCAATCGACTATGATTCCGGTACTTCCCTGCCGGGAGATAGAAAATCAATCTCAATAATATGCTTTGATTTGTTTGTTTATTTAATAGAGAACGCGAGCGGGACCGAGAACGAGAAAGGGATCGAGATCGTGAACGGGTATAGAGAGCGAGAACGGGAGCGAGAGAGAGAACGAGATAGGGATGAATTGCAGAAAAAAACAGAACGGGATATGCAAAGGGAAAGAGAGGAAGAGGAAGAGGCCAAAGAGAAAAAAGGCAGAAAGACGGGCCAGAGAGAAAGAAGCCGCTTATCAAGAAAGATTAAGAAATTGGGAATCTCGAGAACGAAGGCGGGCAAAGGATTACGAAAAAGATACCGAACGAGAAAGAATGCGAGAGGCTGACCGGGAAAAAGAGGCCAAGCGACTGAAAGAATTTTTGAGGATTATGATGATGAGCGGGATGACCCCAAATACTACAAGGTAAACAAACGATGCATTCAAATTAAATCAATCATCTTTCCTAGTGCCTTATTCTCCATTTTAAATAGCTACAGGCCTTTGATTAGGACGGCAATCTTATGCTATCCGTGGAGCCGCGATCTCCACGACGGATTCTTATAGCAATGCACGAAAAATGAAGAATAGCCCATTTAGTGATATCCCTGTTTGGTACACTACTGTTCTGCTGTTTATGTTAGTTTTATTTTATCGCTCAACGGCGCGTTTAGAGAAACCACGGAAACCGGCTTATCACGTGTTCCGTGCGGCGCTGCTACTGACGACGGATTCTTTTAGAAACGAATATTAATTAAAAAATAATTAGTAAATGTCCGGAAAAATTTGAATATATGTAAAAGTCGTTGCCGGTCGTCGAAGTTAAGATAAATTCCGCTTCGGGCTGGCAATCTAGACGATTAGCTTGGCGATGAGATCCGTGCACTCAATTGCATGTTCAAATTTGTAGATTAAAATTTTATTTTTGCCTTCCGACTTGTTTTGTCTAGTTCTAAAAGAATCCGTCGTCAGAACCCGTGATACTAGGTTTCCGTGGTTTCTGTAAAGAAACAATTGAAAAATAAAATAAAATTAATAAAAAAAAAAAAAAAAAGAGTATTTTTAAATCCAACATATCTGGAAAACTAAGCGAAATCTCGAAAAATGGTATTCTTTCATGTTCGTCTTATTTTTGGTGGAGTAGCTATAAGAAACCATCGTCAGATCAAGCGGCGCCAACAGTTACATTAAGCCCTTGCTCATACAATATACAATTTTCTTGCGTTGCTTATTGCATTTCACCTTTTTTTTTTTTTCATTCAATTGTCCTTTTCAATTTATTTTATTTTGTAACGTTTATTGTTTAGCGAGAAGGGAACCCCAAAGACGGCTTGGCGAGCGTGAACGAGAGGCTGAGCATGACACAAGGGATCGACAGAGAGAGAGAAAGAGGAACCTTGACGAGCCTAAAGAGAAAAATCTTTGCTGAATCCCCCATGAAGATCCTGCTAGTGAATATAAGATGGCTGCCTGAAGCCAGAGAAGAACAAGATAGACCCGTGCTTTCTTATAAATGTCCAACAAGAAGTTGCAGACGCTGCGCTCAGCCGCTGCTGCATCTTGCGTCCGCCGAAACGGTAAATAAATCAAAAATGAAAATTTCTCCATTATTATTATTGATTTTTGCAACGAAATTTTCTTCTGGAGAGAGACGGGCTGGTAGAAACTCTGACTGAGTATAATGGAAGGCAGTCTCCAAAGGTAGTGGTGAGGAAAGAAAAATTTCGAACTACTGATATTAAATAAGGTGTAATTTATTGAAATGACTTAATTAAGAAAAGGAGAGAAAAAATTGTTTGTCTATTCCTTTGTTAAAAATGAAGACTGTTTTTGAACAACTACTGTGGAGAGAAGAAAAGCAACATTTTATTTGTTTCATTCATTGACCCCTTTGAAACCCTGAAGAAGGAGGGAAAAATCCTCCGGAAACGTCGGTTTGAAAGGAAAGAGAGGAGGATTCCAATAAATTACACCTTATTTGATATGTGTTAATTTTTTCTTTCCTCACTACCTCTGAGCTGCCTTCCATTACATTCAATTATTATTATTATTTATTTTTAAGGGCTCTCCAACATCTCCTTCATAGCCCTCCCTCGATCCTCCTGCACTCAGGATCCAAGGTTGAATGACCGAGGGTAAGTGGCCACAGCAGAACGGTGTAAAACCTTGTAGTATGCTGCAGGCCAAGAAGAAAATAATAAAAAACAAAAAGGAATACCAAGCATGTCGTCCAAATAATAAAAACAAACAAACAAATACACTGCAGAAAAAATAAAAATAAATGAATAAAATAAAATGAAAAATAAATAATTTAAAAAATAGATCAATAAATAAGTAGACAGGAAGTTAGTCAAGGAAACCGCCATGGTCAAGAAAAATAAATAAATATTTCACTGAGAATATAAGCTACTGGGTAAAATATAAAATAAATAGATCAGCTCTGAAAAAAGGGTCGTTTCATGCCACATCGGCCATTTGGTTTAAATTATTTGTGAAATTAATCATCAATTATCAATAAATTATAATTTTTGAAAAATTGGATGATTTTTCTATTAAATGCTTATACAGTGGGTGGGCCAAATTATTATTATACTCATTTGAAAAATTATATCTTTCATACGTTTGAAGGGTTTAGCTTACTATTAAACTCATAGAGTAATATCGTTTCAATTGTTATCTTGAGAAGGTTTAGTTAGATTAGGTCCTAATCTAATAAACCTTAGGACAACACAAATACTAATTCAAAATACAATCCTCTTTTCGAGCAATCCCATTTTGTATGCGCTGCGGCAACGCTGGCTAGCAATGCATTTTTTGGCTAATTCTTGAAGTGCAGGTATATTGTGCCATATATGCTTTAATAATATTTTCTATCAAGTCCCTTTTGTTAGGAATTATTTTATCTTTGTAAATTTCTTTTTTTAGGGCCGCCCATACATTTTCATTCGGGTTGAGGTCTAGTGAGTTGCCAAGCTAGATCCAAGAAGGGTTATTAGACTAGATTTACTACTTGATTTTTTGAAAAGCTTGAACAAAGTAACTTACTTGATAAAAATCGATTTGAGACATAATAATTTGGTCACCCACTGTAACCTCTTTGAATAATGAATCCATTCAGATGTGGGCGTTTTTGCAAAAACGGTTGTTTTAAAATATACTTTTTTTAAAAAAATTATCAATATCTTATTTACTAGTTTTTTTTCAGCCTTATTAATTTTTTCTCAAATCTTCAACGATTTTTTCGTTGTTTATTAAATTTTTTTATTAGGGTAGTTCTTTCATAAAATGCAAAAAAATTTAAGAAGTCTTCGAAACTGGGAATATAAGTCATTAAAGAAGCGTAATGCAGATACTGTTAAAATCTGAAGACGGTTTACCACACCAAAACATGAGAAGAATTGCAAATTAAAAATGACATTTTTAAGATGAGGGTGAGACAAGAAAAGCGGGTGGGGATATGATCATTATTTTATTATTTTTCATTGAAGTACTTTCACCATCTTGATGAAAAAACTATCATTTGTTAGAATAATGTATCGGAGTAATTTAGAAAAAATTTGTAAAATTATTTACCACTTAGTTTTAGAGAATAAAAAAAAAAAACCTATTTGGGCGATTATTTTTAGTGGAGGGGACATAAGCACAATGGCTTGGAAACTGATCCGGCAAGTACGTGTGTATACATATAGAGATTTCATACTGTGACTGGACAGAAGCCACGTTAAAAAAAACAGTAACCTTCAAAATTTTAGTTCCGATCAATATTTAGTAGTGGTTACGAGGCTAAACTTTTTTGTGTGGATTGTCGCGAAAAGAACCTCCTTAATTCAATAAAATTCAAAAAAATTTCTAGTATAATGTGCAGAATTTAGATACGTACATAGTTTGTCAAATATACAAGTGACTTGACACTAGATAACTATTTTTGAACAGTTTGGAAACATTGGTTTCGGTACACAGTTAGGAACTATTTGGAGCGTAGTTTAATATTTAATCCGCATATAGTAGTACGTGTATACGATAATAAAACTATATTTTTTTATTATTATATTTAAAACAATGATTAAATTGTGATATTATTTTATTCAAATCTGTTAAAGTATTAAAATTATAAAAAAATTCTAAAATTTTCGCGAGAACCTTCCCTCCGGATAAGAACAACTGATCCAACGATGCATTACCAGAACTGGACGAAATATTTGTTGGTTTTGAAACCGATTGACTGTTATTTAGTCAGGTATTAATGATTAATGCCCGGCGCTAATTAGAGAAGGCTCAAATTTTATCGCATAAATATAAATATTTAATCAAAAATAAACAAAAAAGTATCAAATACTCACAATAGATATAGAAAAAAACATCGATCAACATACATAAAAAGATTTCAACCTAAAAATTAGAATAAATAAATAAAATCGAATAATTATTTGAAAGGCATTTGAAAAATAAATAAATGGGAAGCTGTTTTAATGGATACTAAAAATATCCTAATTAAAAATACAACAGCTCCAGCCCTTTTGGTATGGTCATTAAGTGGGAGATAAATTTAAACCGAATTTATCGCGCGGAGAATTTAACACCGTTTCAAAGCCTCAACCCGAGAAATTGGATATTGAATTGTATCTAAGTTTCGACGGCTCGTGATCCCGGCTTCTTTTCCTTCTACCGAATGCCACGATGGAGGCCAGCCCATGCCTTTAGGGGACCCACCTTCTGGTGTATCTCCTTTCAATTTAACATCATTAAAAAAAAATAGAATGGAACCTCATCATATTCCATACAGGTATATTAATGTCCTTTTTTTAGAGACAGTTTGTCCTGCTCCACCTGAAAACGATGATGGATCTATAGCAGAATACGAAGCACCTGCCGAAAATTCATCCCCTACAGGTGGTTCTCAAATAAATGCAAACTCTCATAATTCTGCTAGCACATCAGCACCAGGAGAAGATCTATTACCACCACACTGAACTCAGGCCTATCTCAGTGATACACCCAAGACATCGGGATGAAATGCCTTCTCAGTCGATGGATAGAGATGAAGATCATCTCTCGAACACTATGCTGAGGAAGGAAGACAGTGAAATGTCTGATGGCCTACAGAGCTAAGGCAGCAAAAGCATACTGAAGACAAACAGGTAATCAACCACTACCATTCGTGACCATGGGAGGCAAGAAAACAGAATGCACTTCATAAAGGTGGTTTTACAAAGAAATTAGCCCAAATCGTACATTTAGAGAAATTTTTTCTATGATTAAATAAAAGAAATCTAAAAGGTAAATTTAGTTTAACTTTTTCATATCAACAACCTTGAAGATAAATATTGATAAACTCATATTATTTCAACAGAATGTGAAAATTAATGAACAGGTATTTAAGATAGATTGTACAGATTTTTTTCAGATAAATTTGAGGCCAGACTATAGAATTACAGGAGTTCTGCTGAGAATGATCTGACTGGTATTTGATTTTATAAGGTATACCTTGGTAGCAGAGAACGAGGAAAGTCTCCAAGACCTCTTAGACTCCTTCAATTACGTTGCTGAATCCAAGGGCGGATCCAGGAGGGGGTATTCTCCCCCCATAGGTCTGCCTGGTGGAGGGTAACACACAGTGGCTGAATGCAGAGGGCTAAAACTATGGCCAACTGAGAATTTAGTCTGTGTGTTCTCTTTTCTACTTAATTGAACTACTTAAACTTTTTAAGTTTAAAAAAGTTTATTTCTCGTGTCAATCCAGTAGATAGTTAAATTGTATTACCATAATAAAAATGGAGTATTTTTTGTTTTTGAAATGGTCTTGATTTATGGTGAATGTGGAAGAAGTGGGCCATAGGCTGCCATTGAAATGGATGCCGAGCGTTTTCCTGACAGGGATACACCCTCACAAGCTTCATTTTATCAGTGTTGTAAATCTGTTAAAAAAAAAAAAACAGAAATGTAAAGGCTACGAAGAAACCGCGAACCCGAAATGCAGACAATCGGAACTGGAATTCATCCAGCAAGACTTGCAATACACTCTGGAATGTTCGGAATAGTGTAAAAATTATTAAATTATTAATTATTATTCAATTATTTATTATTTTGATAATGTTGAATAATTAAAAATAGTTTATTATATTTTTTTTTTTTTGTGATTAATATTATGTTTATATATTTGATATAAAAAAAGTAGGTTTTAAAAGTTACCAGTTTTTTCTCGTAGATTATGAATATGAAAAGAAATATATAAGCTTCTATTAAAAAAATATGAATCATTTGAAATATCTTTGTGGCGCTTGTCGCCAGATTTCCAAAAACAATAGCGTAGTTTAGTTTCCCCTTTCATATAAATAAATCTTTATTTTTAAACTTTTTTCACAGACAACTGCTTTTGGAGTTATAAGACTGTCTCAAGATAAAAAACTCACCTGCATATATACAACATATCCCAACATATGGAACTTTTTATACATTAGAAGAAAACAAGGCGCCCATAATTTTGCCAATTTAGGCCTAAAATTGTGCGGGCTTAGTTGCATTAGCTATATAATGCACTATCTGCTGCCTATTTAGAGACATTATATAGACATTTTAATATCTTTATATTATTGCATACATAGTAAAATTCGTGGTATTAAACGGTATGTACATAACAAAATGACATTGAAGCGAAAAAATGTACAATATTATTTTCAAATATGAAAGTGTGTTTATACCAATCGGTAGAGATATTAATGTTTTGGAAACCACAGAAGCAACAATAATATAACCGTTAATGATTGAAAAAACCAGAATAGAAAAATCATACCAGAATCCTAAGAAATTAACGAGAACCACAGTACAGAACTAATAACTTAAATAGTCAAGAAATATGACAAGGATGCAATATGTTGTTCGTTCTAAAACGAAGTTGTTATAAACGGATTACACTGTAACACCTTAATTGATTATTTCTAAGGTTTCTATCTTTTATTATATCATCTTCAGGGATATAAACTAAAACAACCATGTCTTATAATGTTTTATTAACATTTATCTTCAAAAATTATTTTGATTTACTTCTGGAATAATTTTCTAAACAATTGTCTAGGGTCTAACTAACATTCATTATTCATTTATTTCTTCAATTTAAAGGAATGAAAATTAGAAATTCACCTCATCAACAACAAGTAAATAAAAAGAAAAAGATGGACTTGAAAGAAGTGTTTAATACAGATGATGATGAAGATCTTTCTCTGGGCGCTGGCAAAAAAAGGAAACTTGTACCTTTAGTAAGCTTGCTCTGGTATTTTTTTATTTAAAATACATTATTTTTATATTAAAATTTGCCTAATTAGTGTATAAATATTCAAACAATTTTAATTTTCATCTTTAGATTATGGTGAAGAGAAAAAGAAAAAGGATGATAATAAAAAAGAAGAGATTGCAAAATCTCAAGAAGAAAAACGCAAACATATAAAAACATTAATAGATAAAATTCAATACAAATTGTTATTGTTTTCAATAATTGTCACAAGATAAATGTATAAAACCCATTAGATTATTTTTTATTGACCAGATTCAATATTCAAAATTAATTGTTGTTAAAAATGATTTAATTTTTTATTAATTGGAATTTTGTTTCATTTTTTGTGTATATTAATCAGAAAATTACTATTTTCTCTGTAGAGAGTATTGTATTCAAAATTAACAACACGACATCGAAGGTTGACATATCAACGTTATAATGGAGAAAGTTAAATTAAATTAATTTCTCACATCACGTCGAGTCTGTTTGATCATCATCAATCTAGTCAACTTGATAATAAAATATTTAAAAAGAGACGGATATAATAATTCAATAATAAATTTTAAATATTTTCGATTTTAATTAAAGATGAATACAATTTAAGGAAAAATATAGAAAGTTAAATCAAATTCTAAATCACGTCACAGATTAGAAAATGTTCATTTGAAATTTTTCAAACCAAAAAAAAGTAATAATAAGAAGGTATGATTAAAATCTAGATGTGAGAATAATTTTAAAACTTAACTGGATTTAAAATTAAATTATTAGTAAACAAAACACAATTTATAATTTGTTATTTTTGTTTAGAACTTTGCTTTCTTTCTCTCTCTCTCTTTTACTGATATATAATTTTTATAATTAGTATAATGGATAGAGAGTGTTCTGCTGGAAAATAACAAAATTTATTTTTCAACAGAGATGACTTTTATTAGTTTCAATTAGAACTTATTTGGTGCATAATATATTCAAATCATGTATAAGTGACACGTTTTGTAAATACAAAAAATTTCAACAAAACATATTCGCATTTTTAAACAATGATTAATATGAATTTTTTTAATAGATTAGAACAGAGGTTTGATGAATCATAGGAAGATGAACTTTGAGAATGATATTACGCAAAAATTTCACTGTATTAATTTGTTTTATTTTGACTAAACGTTTCTGCTTCAACTTGACGCCATTCTTCGAACAACATATCTAATACATTACATTAAATTTGATAATTTAGATTTTATAATTCACAAACATTATAAATGAAGACATAATGTTGGATAATTCACATGATTACATAATATATCAACAAGCATATTATTTTTTAACATAGCTAAGAGAAATGATGATTCAAATAAGATTTTTTATTTTTAAAAATAACCATTCTCATGATTTCATCTTCCACTGGTTTCTCAAGCCTGTTCTGACTCCACAATAACATAATAACTACACATTGTCCTAAATAATTTTTTTTAATTTAAATTTATATCCACACGTTTTGTGATTGATTTTAGACATGATCAAACTACTAAAAGTATCTAGAAATAGGAGGTTTAGAATACATTAGAGTATAACAGATTAAAGTAGTTTTTGAGACTATTTAATAAGTGGATTTTATGAGAATCTAACAAATTTTCAATTAAATCATCAACATACAATAAATTCTACGAGAAATGAAAATATTGCTGTTACCACTGAGAGAGAGACTAGGAATCTGCATTGATTTCTGACAATCTCTTCAAACTTGAAGAAGAGAGAATAAACCTCCTAAACGTGGCTGAATAAAAAGAGAAGCAGAATTTCTTATTTTTTGAACTTTAATCATCAAAACTACCTCAATATAAGAATGTTAACATATTTAATATAAAACAATTTACACAACTATCAGCAATTAATGAAAAATGAATAAGACCATGGATAACAAAATTATTGAATATATTGTGTTCAGAACAACATTAGTGATTTTATTGTTCATGCTATTATGGGAAAAATTCTGGGCAGAATCTTCACATGTCTACACTAGACTTTATTTTTAAATCAAAAAATTGATATATCATCAGAATGATTTTATATTGAACTTTTTCCCAGGGGATGGATGAAGAAGCCAGCATTATTAAAGCAAAGAAGGACTTTAATATATGAGATAGATATGAAGAAATTAGGCCTCAAGTGAAAGAACTTCATTCATGATGAGAACATTTTAAGATGAATGATGAATCAGTTATTAAAAATACTTTACATCAATGACTGGAATTAATTGTTCAACTGCACTTGTATATGGAATACAACTAATTGAATTGATATATATGTATACTTCAAATTAATACAAAGAAAGTAAAGGACACATCTTTATGAAATTTTTTTAATTAACTGTTTAATTTAAATGATTGATAAAGAGATATACAAAGGTTAGAACTGTGCTATTTTAAATTGTTATTTTTATTTGGAAACCAATGATTTTTCTTAGAATATTTTCAGGTCTGTCTTTAAAATAAACTGTACTTTTAGTACCTGTCCATTTCATGGTTCTGTTAAGTCGATGAGAATGTCCATACCTAAAATCTTCCATCGAAACCCAAGGAAAGCTATCTGCTGAGAACTCACATTCAGGAAGTTTGCATGCCGAGTATGTTCAAACTAGCTGTCTAGAGTGTTGATTGGCCATTCTAACTGATTGCAATGAGAGTTGTTCCAAACATCATACAACTTTGGAGAATGAAGAAAACTGCAAGTGTCACTAGTAACTTCAAAGGTTGATATTCATTTTAACATGAATGAAGAAAGCAAACAGATTGAAATAAAGAAGATCATCAGAGTATTTGATTTTAACACTGTTTTTTTGTTTAAGATTATATATATTTATATGACCATATCAGATTACAATTTGAATTCAATGCACATACACTGCAGAACCTACAATAAAAATGTGAACTTTAATCAAAGATACCCATATTAATAAGCAAGATAGAAAAACTGGGACAGCTGAGGGGGTCAACTCCAAAGACCTACAATAAAAACTTTTTTTTCAATAGCTGCTAGCTGGCTGAAGAATATAAGAATCAATCCAAATTTACAGGAATAGATTTTTTGCAGCTGACAAGAAAATTTCACAAAGAGTATGATGCAATCCAATCACCAAAAACTGCATGACATATCAATATAAAATGGACACCATTTCCTAATGAAAGAGACATTCACCACAAACACACCTGGCAGAAGACTAAGAAATCCAACTGAAGAAAAAGAGTCAAACTGATTTCACAACTAACTGATCCAAAAGAATAGAAGCACAGAATAAAGTTAACATACTGACAAATTTTAATAAATTAATAAATTGAAAAGATTTGCCTGCATAGAGTAACAGAGCTGTTGAGATAACAGAAGAAAAAAGTTGCATGAGGGTTGCCTGTTTGAGGCAAATGAAAACATATTATTATAGCCATTTGACAGACAAAGCTGTTAACTCCATTTCACCATATTCTGATATTAATTGCCTGAAAAACAGAAAAAGAGGATGGCATCGTCCAAAGAAAACGACACAAGAAATTGATGATCTAGAAGAAAAAAAAAATAAAATATTTTTTTTCCTATAATGGAACAATGATAAATCTGGTTGTTTTTCTGCCCAAAAATTTCTGTTGTTGAAGAAGGACTTCTCTATGATATACATAATTGAAAATAAATATTTATTAATATATATAATTTATTGTTGAGACCTAGTTTCAATATGTTTCAATCCATCATTTTTAATTTATAATATTTTTTGAAGAGGATGAATGGAATTCAATTACAGTTTTCCAGTAATTTTGACAGACAAGTGCCATCCAAATATTTAGAACACCAAGGCATTCTTCCCAGGAATCTGGGACACATTAACAGAGTTAGAACCATAAAGAAGGAATTAATATACCCATAGATGTTAACTAAAGATACCAATCATACTCAACAATAAATCTGATCCACTAGCTTGCAATAACCAAAAAAGTTTATAAACTATACATATGCACATATACAATTTCATAAAAGGATAATAACTATATTTGCTAACATTAAATGTTTAACTAACTGAACTCAATGAACATACATATATTTTATTAAGAATACTTCATGAATCCAATTAGACAAATTAATGATCATATGGAAAGGTCAATACAATACAAGATCAACAGCTATGTCAATCAGAAACAGAAAATAAAAATGCAAAATGATTATTTTTTTGTCAATTTGATTAAGATTTTATATTCTACAGTAACTCTGCACAACTTTATAATTACAGTAATTTTTAGATTTTGCTGGACAAAACACAATTCCTTGAAGTAGCGCTTTATTTTGTTTTTTTTTCAAAATCTATTATTTGAAAATTGTAAAAATTAAAATTATGACACTCCACCCTCGTTTTAAGCTAAGGCCGTTTTATTGTTATTTCTCATATGTTCAATTATCCGATTAGATATAGATCAATTCATTTTGTTGTTATAGCAAGCTGGCCACATAACAAACAGTTTTTGTTTTAACAAAAACGAATTTATCTATATCTAATCAAATAATTGAAACCATGAGAAATAACAAATAAAATATTTCTAATTAAAGACCGATGATGAAAATCAACTTTCGAACTATAATCTCAAAAAAAAATTATATAATACATGTATATTTATAATCGTTATATATACCAAATATATATACATTAATGTTTATATTCATCAATCCGATGATAACCTCATCGATTTCTCTTTATGAATTAATAATTATTTATCGATATCAGTGATTTCCAAACTTTTCCTTATGTCGATACCAGGGATGTTGCGGATGCCGATTTTTTCACATCCGCGGATTTTTGAAGGCTCACATCCGCGGATGCGGATGTTTAAGATCTTATATAAATATAGTATATGAATGGGGAATTGAAACAATGATAAAGTAATTATTAACATTTTTATTAATGAAAATTAGTATTAAGTATAATGCTCCTATTTTTTAAACTTCACTTACTAATTTTCATATGGTGTAAGAAAAAACGAATTGATGAACATTCTATCTGTTTTATATTTAAACTTAAGATCTTTTTTCACCCTCCCATCTTTAATTCTCTCCGAAATTTGTTCGCCAATTGTCACAAAATGTTCATTGAACCCATCCGCCATCTCTCTTTTTTGATCCAAACCCAATAGTCGCCCATCTGACAGAACAATACTGGAAACAATAGATTTTTTCTTCCTGACTGAATCAGTGGCCTCATTCACAGTTTCCCAAACCTTCTTCATATTTGACCCAATACTGAATAAACTTGTTCTCAAAATAAATTTCTTAGCCCTGCGTAGATTAGTTTCAGAATATTATTATATTTCCTATAATAAGTTAGAAATTTGACATTGGTAAAGGTTGTTTACGCGCCCTAAGAGACATCTTATCTCTTTTTCTAATCGATTTAATCAGATTTATAGTAATTCATGGCTTAAGTTTAATTAGTCTATTACTAATCACTCTCTGGCCATTCCTGGATTCATTCAAAAGCTCGGTTAATCTATTATAGAACAGGGTGAATGCACTAATAAAGAGTAATATTGCAGCCTTTTCTGATTCAAGGCGGTTACGCAGAGGTTCGTAAATTAAACCCGCTCTACTAAATAATTGTTCGCGAAAAATAAAGAATATTGTTATAAAACAATAAACTTTACCTACAATTTATAACATTTGAAAGTTTATATTAAAAGGAGGACAAGTTTTTTATAGCGATTTTTACTATTCAATTGTCGGTTTCGTCGATTTGTAATGCTTTTTCAGGGTCTCAATAAATATTCATGTCACACGATTCTGTTTAAATTTTCTTACTTTCCGTTCACATACATATGAAGCGCCAAAGGACACAAATTTTCAAAAGATTGATTGGCACTATTCACAAAAACACAATTTTTCTCTTTACTAACGACCCATCTATACAGAACAGTCATCAGATGGTCGGCATATTAAAACAGAATAGAATATTTTTAACTTTTAACCCTATATACAAAATATCTCATCACTTGTACATAGGGATAAAGAGTGACAATATTCATCTTCGATCTATGTTTTGTCAGAAGTGATTACTGATTCTGGCTACTGATCGCGCGGATTGATATTTTCACAACGACTGCTCGAAGCCCCTAAAATCACTTGCATAATTGATAGTGAAATTGTATCTAAGTTTCTGCGATTGGCTCGTGATCCCGGCTTCTTTTCAAACTTCTGCATCTGTTGTATTTCACGATTGAGGGGCCAGCCCATACAGGCCTATTCGGGATCCACACCTTCTGTGCATGCTTGCTCTCATCGATATCATTAAAAAAAAAAAAAGACAGTTGTTATTAAAAGAGAAAAATATGTGTTTTTTGTGACATGTGCCGAATATCTTTTGAAAATTTGTATTCTGATGGCACTTCAATGGTAACGAAGGTAATAGGAAAATTTAAACGAATGTGTGACATGACTATTTGAAGCCTCCGAAGAAGTCGGCAAAGTCGACTGAAACGTTGGTGGATAAATAAAAAAGTCACACATAAAAAACTTGTCCTTGATGTTCCCTAATATAAATCGTGTCAAATGATGAATTAGAATTATGGACGGAAATGATAATAACTAATGCAATAAAATGCGTACTTACCGGGGTAACATAATGGCATTTACCTGGCGATTTTAATTTAACAAGCTGAGCTAAGACTAATATAAAGATTTCCCAAAAAACAATTATTTACACACAATGATCACTGTATCACAACAACACTGCAGTATGATCTATAAGTAATCCACAGCGCAAACAAACACGTAACAGATTTATTTACAAGAAACAAACGACGTTCACAACAAACGCGTCGGATCTTGTCACCAATTTTTTCGCTCCTTCCCATTAGACAGTGTCACGTGCGAACTGCAACGCGCTAATCCGCCGACTCCGGCTCCAACTTTCTTGTCGCAACTTGTATTACATTCGCATCCGCATGAACAATAATTGCACAAGTCACATTGATTATTGCGGATGCAGATGTCCAAATCTATGCGGAAGCTCCGCATTTGCGGATGCGGATGCGAATATTCGCAACATCCCTGGTCGATACCCTATTAGTACACACAATACACCAGTGATACTACTAGGAGACGCCCAGTTTGGAAAACACATAGGTATCTATATATTATATAAAATAATTTTTTTTAGAATTGAGTTTCTAATCTTATATTTATTTTATTTTTTATTTTATTCAATTTATTAATTAAAATATAAAATATATATATTGTGAAAGCATTCTAAACCTCGTGATATCGATATTTTTTTTTTAATAGATAATTTCCTCTCACTAAAATTATTTATTAGATTTTATTTGAAATTTACAAAACAATTAAAATCAAATTTTCTTATTAGGGGGTTCACAAAAAATACTAACAATATATTTATATTAAGCCAAATGAAAAAAAAGCAATGTAATATATAAATATATATGGTCTTTTTTGAATGATTGCTCAATTTAGAAATAGTGTTCAAAATCTTTAAAATAAAGACTCAAGGATTAATCTAATTTTTATATACTTATATTTATTCTGTATTAAGGAAATTAGAAAATGCAATTAAACTCCAGGCTCTAATTTAGATCCCGCTATATATAGAGATTAACTTGGATTTTTATTTTATTTTAATAAATATAGAGAGGATTAATTTTAATTTTTTAAATATTAACGAATTTTAAGCTCAATTATTAAATGTTTAGATTTTTTTAAAAATTTATTTTTTTAATTAAGATATGATTGAAATAAATGATTGCTAAGAATTATGTTTTATGTATCCGATATATTAACATCCCATTTCTATGTGGCTAGCTGATTAGTTTAAGTATAAATATCTAATCTCTAATAAATAATAGTGAGAGTAAAGTAATAAAATAGTAATTGCTCATGCTTTGAATGAGCTAGCTAGCTCTTGATGCAAATGTCTTACTTGGCTCGGCATATACGGTTGGCTTCCACAGGAGGGTTGAGTAATTCCAACGCACGACTACAATCCTGTACCGTCTTATGCAGATTCCCGATGGCGAAATGGGCGTTAGAACGATTTGCATACAGCTCAGGCATTTGATCGCCGCCACACTTATTAATGGCATGTGAGTAAGCTGATATAGCCCCAAGATAATTTCCAGCCTCATAAAACGAATCGCCCTTGTCCTTTAGCCACAGGGGATCTTGTTCCTCTGGGGTTAGATCTTCGGCGACAAATCCGGCTCTTCGCCGAGCCGCAAGTTGTTTGCTTAACCACTAAGAAACAAATTCATTCTTATTAATTATTTTTCAATTTTTAAACATTTTTTATAAATATGATAACTACACTATGGAATTTCTATTTAAAATCAATTAAATACGAAATTTAAAAATATATATATATGAAAAATACACAAATATGGTTTTCTATTTTATTTAATATTTAACCCAAAAATATTAAAGTAGAAATTAAGAATTTTTTTTATTTATGTAAATATACTTAAATATTGAAATTGTAATTTTAAATAATTTCTGAATAAATTAAAAATGTGGATATTTTAGTTTATTTTTAAACAATGATGACCCAACGTTAACTTTATCAAAGAAAATAAGTAGACAATGATTTAGAGCAGTGCTTCTTAAACCAAGGGTTCGCGACACCATTTGGGGTCGCCTAATTAAATTTTGGAGTGCAAAACATTAAACGACAATGACAATAAAATTTTTTATAAAAATTGAAATTAAAGCTTTAGTGAATTCGATGTAAATCTGTCATGGAATGAATTTGGGCAGAATTTCCAACAATATAGGTATGTTTAACAAAGAATTGCTTTGAAAAAATTTATTTCTTCATGATTATTAGTAAAAATGTTTATTTATTTCATATCTATATAATCTGGGGTCGCGAAAATTTTCCAGTCAAAATGGGGTCGCAAATGAAAGAGTTTAAGAAGCGCCGATATAGAGAAATAATTTTCGCTTATATCAAAATATAAATTATATTCTTAGAAAATCATAAGATGGTGTCATCTAATAAATCCGATGCAATGGAATATTTTTAATTATAAGTCAGGGGGGTTGTTTTTCACCCCCTCGGGAATCGAACCCGAGTGCCAGTAACAGCAATCCGGGCCATCTGGCTCACATATGAGATGTAAACGCGTTAAATATCTTATTCAAAGATTGTTATCTTAATTTGTAAAATTTCGCGATCTAGAGATTCTAAATTTAAACATATAGCCATGCCATATAATTTAAATCAAGGTCGTTGAGTGTTTCGAATTTTGAAGAGATTCAAAACATATAATTAAAAATATTCTATTCCATCGGATTTAATAGATGACACCATCTTATGATTTTCTAAGAAAATTTGAATCTACTACCATCGGCAAATTGAAATCTTTCATAAATTATATTATTAATAAACCCTTGTTCTGATTGATAATCATTTGCTTCTCAGTTTAGTTGTTAAAGTTAAAAAGAAAATAGTTGAATAGATCCGAAAAATGTAGTTAAAATGAAAATAGGTATCACAATTTTTTTCATTTTCAAAACAAGGATTATATCTTTTATGTGGGTTATAGTAAAAATCATATTTAAATTTATTGAGGAATTTCCAGTTCTAGTTATAAAGGCCATTGATTAATTAATGTCTCTTTGGAATTCTCTAATGTAAATCATCTGATCTGGTAATTTATAAATTTAATTAAGCTTCAATTGGAATATTAACATTTATTTGCACGAAATTTTCTCTGGAGAGAGACGGACTGGTAGAACATTTAATTGAAAGTAATGGAAGGCAGCCCTGGGGTGGTGAGGAAAGAAAAAATTAACACATATCCAAATAAGGTGTAATTTATTGGAATCCTTCCTCCTTTCCTTTTAAACCGACGTTTCGGAGGATTCTTCCCTCCTTCAGGGTTTTAAGATAGTTGTTTCACAAATGCGAAAATTCAAGAAGTCTTTGAAATTTGGAATATAAGTCATTAAAAGCATAATACACATACTATTAAAATTTGAAGACGATTTACCACACCAAACATGAAATAATTGCGATCAAAAATGAAATTTGGTAGATTGGGAAAGGGTGGGGAAATGATCATTATTTTATTTTTTTTCATTGAAGTACTTTCACCATCTTGATGAAAAACTAATATTTGTTAGAATAATATATTTGGAGTAACTTAAAAAAAATTGAAATTATTTACCAAGTAGTTTTGATAAAAAATGAAAAAATAAAAACATTTGAGCGATTATTTTTAGAGGAGGGGATAAAAAATCAATGGCTTGGAAACGATCCATTCATAAATAGAAAGTAGTAGCTTAAAATGTACAGTCACGTTAAAAAAACATAACCTAAAATTTTAACACCGTCCATATTTATAGAGTGGTTACGAGGCTAAAACTTTTTGTGTGGATTGTCGCGAAAGACTCCTTCAAAGGGTCAATGAAGAAAACAATAAAAATGCTTCCTTCATTGACCCTTTGAAACCCTGAAGAAGGAGGGAAGAATCCCCCGAAACGTCGCTTTGAAAGAAAAGGAGGAAGGATTCCAATAAATTACACCTTATTTGGATAATTTTTTCTTTCCTCACTACCCCTGGGCTGCATTCCATTACATTCAATTAACATTTATATTTTACTAATTTTTTTAATTTAAAGAGAGAATCAAAGTGAGTGGCTATTGCGTCTGCTTATCTCCCCTTAATTATTATTATAATCGACTATTATTCTAAAACAGAGGTCGAAATGGGATTTTAGTAATGGTCAGTTCTTAGACTTTTATGTATTTTAAATTTAAAAAATAAGGTTGATAATAATGTTACATCATTCGTATCCATAGTAAATTACAAAGGTAATCACAGGGAATTGGATAAATTAAAACACAAGAGTTTTTATTAAGTGGGCCAGACGTTTCAATTTATTTTGACTTCCTCAGTGGCTTATTTTATCACTCTTTCTCAAAAACAGTTTTTTCTTTAAGACAAAACATCATATTGATCTGCCTTCTTGGCTCACAACGGCGAAACGTCTGGCCCACTTAATAAAAACTCTGTATTTTAATCTATCCAATTCCCTGCGATTCCCTTTATGTTGATAATAATATTTTAAAATCCAGTGGAACGTTCAAATAAACTTAGAAATGTTAGTAATATTTTTCTAATTTGAAAAATGTGATAAATTATTTTTGCGGGGGTGGGGGTAGAGGGGTCAGGCACCTCCAAAATGGATGTCTCTATCCCTGATTTATATAATCTCTCTTTAAAATAAATGGCTGATTCTCAAAAAAATCGAAGTTGATTCCTGTGAAATGGGATCCTAAGTTAGTTTTTTATGAAACTACATCCCTAGGCATGCCAAATTATAAAACATATTTATATTTTCTATATTAAATTAAAAATATATTCAAGTAAATACCCTAAAAATCATTCCCTCACTGTGTCCCAACCGCCAAATTCACATAGATTCAAAGACCTAATTAGAAAAGTTTCTTATAAATGCCTACTATCTTATTTATTCATATATAATAGTACTGGCTGTACATAAATGTGTATTTAGTTTAAACGAAAAAGTCCCAAAATATATTTTTAAATTCGTCCTTAAAAAACGAATCATTCCCTCACCCTTGTGTAAAAGTAGGATTAAAACATAATTTCAAATTATATAGTGAACACCACCTTATTGTTTTTAGAAGTGGGCAATATTGATATTCTAAAAATATATCAGACTGGACTATGAGTTATGAGATTTAGTGTTAAAACTATTAAAAATGTTGTTTTTTTTACAAGTTTACATATAGGGCCGTCATTCCCTCACCCCGTGTTTTAAAAAGTTAAGCGCTTATTTATGTATCATTTATCATATATTTGTGGTTGTTTCTAGTATTAATAAAGTATCGTAAATTCACATGGGAAATTATAAGGTTATTTTTTTCTACTTTTCTGCAATAATGTTTGGTTTTCTTATTAACTCACCCCCTTCATGCAAATTGTTGGTATTGGTGTTCTAAGCGAGGGTCCAGTAAACCAATACAAGAACAAGTTTATGTTCCATGTTGTCTCTCTGTTATCATATTTTTTTCCGGGTATCACATATTTTTTTTGCAACTATTCTGAGCCCATAACTATATGGACCCCCTCACCCCCCTTTAAACTCAAATAAGCTGACGTGTTCCGATGTGGCCATCCACTTGACTTTACCATACAACCTGGCCCCTAAAATTATTTATAATCATGTAGGGGGGGTTTGCATTTTTATACTTCTGGGGTCCTACTGATTATGTATACATAATTTGGTTGAGTTTGGTAAATGGCCAAGATTTTCATTTCCCCCCCCCCCCCCCCCCATTTTGGGAGGTTAGTTGTTGCATATTTAGACTTCTGGGTGGTCCAATAATTATGTATACAAAAGTTGGTTGAGTTTGCTCAAATGGCCTAGATTTTTCATTTTTAACGCCCCCTCCATTTTGGGTCGATATGCACCAAAATCTAATCAGCTCTTAATCTCAATTGACCAAAACTACGTTTGAAATTTGGTTTCGATATTCAGACTAGTTTTTGAGCTAGCTCGTCCACAAAAATTTGGTAATGCACAGACTAACGGACAACCAGACAGACTAACATTTTGACAAAACAATTATTATCTCGAAAAATATAATTTTTTCGATGTTCACTTATTAGAGCTTTTTTGTAGACCGAAACGCCATGGTTTCGTCCAATTTTTTTATTCAAAATAGTTTCAGCCTTTTTTGAGATATTTCGAAAAAACCACTTTTTTCATGCACGATTACAATACTTGACCATACCCTGTATGGTAAAGTAAAAAGTTTGAGACCACTATAACGTTTTAGACAATTAGCCCATGTACCATCAATTTAACCAATGAAATTCCATAATAATTAAAAGAATTTCCATCAAATTATCAAAGTCATTTTTCGATTTATTTTGAGAATCAGCCAAATTCATTTCGTCTGCCTTTTTCTAATGAATAAATAGAGCTTAAATAATGTTAGAAGGAAATCAGACTTGACTTGCCAAAGAGAAACAAGAAAATTTGCTAATTCCATAAATTTGTCCCAAATAATACCTATTTATTTATTTAGCTTGTAGTTCTATACGCTTTGTCTTTCTTTTTTCTTAGAAGTTATTTTTTGATTGTGATTATTCTTCAAATAAATATCTTTGTAGTTAAAAACAATTCTATTTTAAATAACTTAGTCTACAGAATTAAATAAATATAAATAATAATATATTTAGTTAAAATAATAATAAGACCTACATCATCTTCTTCTGCTTTTTTTGATTCTCGTAAAGGTGTCGGAAAAAATCGCGGAGTAAACGACACTTGGATGGTTCCATTATCGCGAGGTGGTGGTAAGTCTCTTTGCTCCTTGGAGAATATCTTTTTGCTTTTTACTTCAGGTCCTTTCATATTTTCACCAATTTTTAATTCTGCTGTAATTTTTTTTATATTATTGCTTAAAATTTAGTTTACTTTCTACAATTATCATCTTATTGAATAAATTCTTTGATTAAACTCCAAAACTCATAACTCACTTGGGTCATCACAATTTGAATTTTAACCAGAAGTAGACGTGTGTTAAGTGTGGGCGGTAATTCTAGTTGGGAGTAATTAATCCAAAATAAAATCATATAAAGGGTGGTGACTTGGCCAACGCAGCATAGCGATTACAATGTTAATTTTTGAATGTGCATTTATTTGCTCCCCTAATTATTTTAGAGTTAAAGTTCTTATAGGTTTTTTGTAGAGAAAGAAATACTGAATCCGAATATATTTTTGTTTTCAAATTTTGAAATTTCAGAACCGTAATAATCAACATTATAAATAACGAGCTTTTCGTGCGTGCCTTCGGCACGCCCTCTAGCTCAGCCCTCCGGGCGGGTGCCCTTGCGGGCAGCGTCTCGGTCCAAAAATTGTATTTCTCTTAAAAAACCACACTCCAAATGTATACCGGTAAACTATATATATATATATATTTAATGTTTCTTAATTTAAAATCTATTGGTGTTTTTTCATTTTCATTCGAGTTCAAATGAAATAAATATTATCTCGACACAAAGTCCAAATCAAAAATATATAGTTTTAGTAACAGAAATCAAGGTACAAATATTAATGTTGCATTGGTGTAATCGCTAGAGCTGATGCCCATAGTTCAAGAGTTCGTTGGTTCGATTCTAGGCAAGAGCGTAATTTTTTTAAAGACAATTCTCTCAGCGTTTTTAAAAATTAATCTAGACAAATATATATAGTATATTGTATTTTTACAAAAATCACTGAGGCCATGGAATTATTAAAACAAACAAGGCATTTGCATTTGTTGTTTCTATTTGACTGTTATATTATGAACTTTTTAAAATCAGTTCTTATTAGAATTTATTGATTACCATAATGAGAAACTCGTTAAATTTGAATGGGCTGAGTTTTGTATTCGTCATTGATAAATAAATATAGTAGATTCACGTAGATGAAGTTTAGAACGAGCTTTTAAATTTTCACAAGAATAATCAACGAAATTATAAGTAATATTTTTAAACGTAATTAAAACAATAAAATTAGTAAGGTAAACAGAATTTAATTTTTTAACATAATTCAACAAATGCATAAAATTATAACAAAAAATAACAATCATAGCAAATGTTCGAATAAACCACCATTTACCACTAAACAATGGCCCAACCTTTCGTAAAATTCTCGTCCGACATTTGCTAATTGGTATTGTGATATTTTATCACATTCGGCTTGTATACGATTTTTGAGTTGATCTCGGTTTTGGAAATGTTTGTCCAGAGTAAATCTTTGATTTTAAATGTCCCCAAAGAAAAAAATCGTTGGGAGAAAGATCGGGGACCTTGCAGGCCAGCTAATCGTAAACCTCGGACTAATGATTTTATTCTCAAAATTATTATTTAAAAATTCACGGACATCGCGGCTGTTGTGTGCGGGGCAACCATCCATTTGGAACCAAATATCTCGAGCATTTTCCGTAATAATAACAATAATCACTAAAGACATCACTATTAAACGTCAAATAGAAACAACAAATGAAAATGCCTTGTTTGTTTTAATAATTCCATGGCCTCAGTGATTTTTGTAAAAATACAATTATTTATAATGTTGATTATTACGGTTCTGAAATTTCAAAATTTGAAAACAAAAATATGTTCGGATTCAGTATTTTTTTCTCTACAAAAAACCTATAAGAACTTTAACTCTAAAATAATTAGGGGAGCAAATAAATGCACATTCAAAAATTAACATTGTAATCGCTGTGCTGCGTCGGCCAAGTCACCACCCTGTATAGTATATAACACAGGTCGACAAAATTTTTTTTTCTTGTCCTAAGATTTATTTCATGATTTTTCTATTCATTGTGCATCAAAATAAAGGAAAAATACCTATATTCCATATAAAGTTTGCTTTTGTAGTGGTTATAATAATAATAAACGACGAAAAAGGCCATTTTGACCTATTTTCGAGTCCCATTAGATATTAGACAACAATATTTGAAATCACAATATTTTGTTGACGTAATAAAAAACAGTTTCCTCTTTGATTTTCAAATTACCACTTGTTTGTAGCTCAATTAGAACTCGCGTTATAACTAAAATACTAAGACCATATGTTTTTATCTATGTTTATTATCCTTTATAATCACGTAGTTTTAGTTTTTTAGTTATAACTCGAGTTCTAATTGAGCTAAGAACAAGTGGTAATTTGAAAATCAAAGAGGAAGCTGTTTTCTATTATGTCAACAAAATATTTTGATTTCAAATATTGCTGTTTAATATCTAATGGGACTCGAAACAAAATGGCAATGGCGATAATATGTATGACGTAATAGAAAACAGCTTCCTCTTTGATTTTCAAATTACCACTTGTTTGTAGCTCAATTAGAACTCGAGTTATAACTAAAACTACGTGATTGTAAAGGATAATAAACATAGATAAAAACATATGGTGGTAAATCAAAGAGGGAGCTGTTTTCTATTGCGTCACCAAAATATTTTAATCTAATGCGACTCGAAAATAGGTCAAAATGGCCTTTTTTTGTCGTTTTGACCGGTAATATCTCGAAACTCTGACGTGTTGTAAAAAATCAGGAAATTGCGTGAGAATCAGTGTATAAAACTCTACTGGAATCCATTATTATTATATTACGGATACAAATTTTTGTCGACTTGTGTAATTATTAAAGGTGTTATAGGTAAATAAGGACTATATCTTCTTTTATACAGATAATTTATATTTTATTGCCAACGTTTCATCAACTTTGTTGACTTCTTTAGACTCAAATAGTTAACTTCCCTGTATATTTGTCATTTTTATAATTATTCTTTCTTAGTAAACATATCAAGGCAAGTCATCAACATAATTAATTAAGAATAATTATAAAAATGACAAATATGCGGGAAGTTATCTATTTGAGCTCTGAAGAATCAACAAAGTTGACGAAATATTGGCAATAAAATAGAAATTATCTACATAAAAGATATAGTCCTTATTTCATCCATATAACAACTTTAATAATTTAATCGATGGACATAAATAATCAAAATACATATATATAATAGATATATTTTCTAAAAAGAAGTTTTCCTACCTTGACAAGAGGATAAAATTAAATTTCAATAAAAGATTTGGAATCTTACTGTGATTTCTGGATAAATAAAATGCTATTTTTTAGGCACATTCTTCAAAAATAAAAATAAATATTAATAATTAATCTCTACTAGTGTAGAATAGGTCTGGACTTGTATTTGGCATCCTTGCAATGGTAATGCCTTAGCCCTGAAGGAAGAGAGATCATTCTATCCGCACCCTTTTTACTTATTTTCCTCGATTAGATTCTAATGAAAGAATCGCTCATACGCTAGAGACTCCCATATAAGTAATTAATAATACCTTAAATTCTTCATTTATGCCTATATTATAAATGCATCGCCTTGAAATATATCTTAATAAAACCATTCAAAATTATGTTTTCTGCATTTATGAACCAGAAATTCTAAGGCTAGAAAGCTCAAAATTTAAATCTCCGCATTGGAAACATAAATATTTTGGCACAAGAGTAAACTTTCTACGACGTTTCCTTCTTAAGTTATCGTGGGTAACTGAAGAATCCAGACACATAAGCAGAATAGAACTGGTTGAAAATGATTTTTCTCCACGTTTCTAGATATTTTTTAATACAAGAAGCAAATTTTTTTTAAACTTCTGAGTGAATTCAATACTAGGCTCTCAAGCGTGCCGAGCAAAACAGTTATTTTAAAATTTTAGAATATTTTTAAAGTTTTGTTTCTTATTTTCGATACTTATGCACACGAAAAGACCAAAAAATGTATTTTCTTTCTATTTATGAAGAATGTGCTTAATAGGCTATAAAATGTTTTATTTCTCTTGATGGGATTAAGCCATCGAAAACTGGTAATAATAATATATAATACAAATAAATATACCGCCTACTTACTAAATCATTGAGGCAATTTTATATTGAGTTTGTGGGGGGGGGGGGGGGGCTCTAATGCTCAGGCGGGCTTCTCTACAACAAGACATTACATATTCAATTCAATTTCAATTCATCAGTTTCTATTTACAAATAAAAAACTGGTCAATTTTTTTATAATAAGTTTTTTATGTTTTATTAAATTTACCATCTAAAATAAATAAACAGCTAAAACTTTTAACTTCCTATAATAATTTATAGAATATTAAAAATCTATCATGTTGAGGTAAAATATTTGAGTTATAATGGCCATTAAAGTATTTTGAAACTAAAGGCCAACGTGTTTCTCAAGTAATACTAATAATTAAATAAATATAAATTTTTAATTTTTGATTAAAATAAATATAAACAAAAATATGATCTTTTGTGGTTTTTGGAAACGTTATAAAATAAATAATTATGAGTTGAATGATGAATGTATTTTCTCTAATACACAGTTTAGATATAGTAAACCCCATTTTCGATATAAAAAAAATAAAAAAAACAAATTTGGGAGATTTATATAAAATTTTATATAGGGGTTCTTTTAGGCCTCGTTCACACTGAGGCGATATATCTTGAACGATATATGACACGACACCGCACAGACAGATACTTGAAATCTAAAAGGAGGCGATATAAAAGGTTCACAGTAGCGCGATTGCGCAACATATCGCTCGAAGTGCCGCTTTTTTATTTTTTTAATGATATTGATGTGAGAAGGAGATACACCAGAAGGTCCTTCCCCTAAAGGCCTGTATGGGCTGTCCCCTCCATCGTGAAAAGAACAGAGTAGAAGGAAAAGAAGCCGGGATCACGGCCAAATCTCAGAAAGTTAGATATAGTCCAATTTACTAAGTTTTTAGGTGC
The DNA here is from genome assembly GCA_024734495.1 of Forficula auricularia. Taxonomy (NCBI): domain Eukaryota; kingdom Metazoa; phylum Arthropoda; class Insecta; order Dermaptera; family Forficulidae; genus Forficula; species Forficula auricularia. Next base: position 157,168 of record JALMQS010000108.1, read on the forward strand.
TTCGAGCAGTGGTAAATTCTCCGCGCGATAAATTAGGTTAAATTTATCTCCCACTTAATGTGGGTCAGTCGCGTACGATATTTTACATTATACAGTATTTTCTGTTTCTTCTCATTCTACGCCTGAACCAATAAGACCACTACAACGTCATCCTCACTTGAGCTCATATTTGTAACTGAGAGATTTGTGTTTCCACCACATTTTTATCGCCCATGTCGCGCCGATTTATCGCCCACTGTCATGAACCTTCCTAGCAATATATCGTCGTGATATATTCCCTATGACATATCGCTTATCTTATATCGCCTCAGTATGAACGTGGCCTTAGACATAAATATTATTACAAGGGTTCCATAAATGTAAAAAGGTTGAGAAACGCTCCTCTATCTAGAGGGTTAATTCCCGAGTGGAATATCGTACAACACTCTTGCGATATATAATAAAAATTTAATAGAAGGCTTTGATAAAAACCACATCATGCATTGTTAAATATATTTATTAACACAAACATATAAAACATGGGGGTCAGGTTGGTCGAGTGTGTAACGTACATCCCTTCCCAGATAGAAGGGAATATTGCAGCAATATTACTTACATTGCAATATTAAACTTTGCCTCTTTTACATTGTAGCAATATTGTGCAAGGTTCGCAATATTGCTGCAATATTCCAATCTGTCTAGGTTCTAATCAAGCTAGCGTGGGTTCAAGAGGCCGAATCGCGTAGACTGACTTTAATCCGATCCCTACATAATTGAGAAAAAATTAATTAATATTATCGTAAAATAGATTATGGTTAATGCCTACAAAGCCAAAAAAACCCATAAATATACGATGTTTCAATCACTACATCTGTAATAGTGCATAATGTAATTGAAAAGTTTTTATTTTGTCTAGAGTAGCAGAGTTGTTGAATCATAAAGAGAAACAAAGTGGTTGTCCTCTGCTTGAACATCAGGCAAGTGTTTTTTATCAAAGCTTTCTATTAAATTATTCAACCACTAACGCTTTAATCAATTTATATAATAAAAGTTACCCATAACAACTCAGGTTCAGTGGGGGTCAGGTTGACCGAGTGGTTCGAGTCCAGCCCACGATAATTTGGATCCATAAAATCAAAACTGCTTAAACAAATGGATATGAAAATATAAAAAATACTTCCTTTAGGGGTTGGCTAAATGAGCAGTGTTTCCGAGGCCATACAAAAAAATAAATAAATAAAATAGATTCACTAGAAAACACCCTCGTGATTTTTCCAATGAATTTATATTCTATTACTATCAGCCAAATTAACTTTGATCTACTTTTGCACCCCCACACCCCTGAAAAATTATGAGAGCGACCATGTCGGTGAGATCAACAATATGTTTATTAATTTATTTATTTTTTTTGCAAAACATTTCCCTCGGGATGATTGCGTAGTCAACTCTGAACGTGAACTATATATAGTCCAGTTAAATTGTATTTTTACCTGGAAAGTTTTGGGGTAGTTTGGATTTCTTCCATCATATATGTTTTTTTGGTTTGCTGAATCCAAATCTGAGGTTTGCTAACAAAATTTCGTGACGAAACATTGTAAAAAATAATTAAGCTGGATATTGGGAACTTGGACTTGAAAATAATTAAAAGCTAAATTTCCAAAAGTTGCAACACGTTTCGTCGTATATTTTTCGACTTCTTCAGGCAATTTTTAGGATCAGCTTTTTCGTTGATAGATATATACAGACCATTAGACTAGATTTTGCAATAACATAATATAAAACTTTATTTTGTTTAATATCTTGTATTAAGTTTGTTTAAGCCTTGTCAATTATCACAAAGAGAAAAAAAGAGGTTGTCCTCTGCTTGATGCAAATAAACATAGACACATATATATCTGTATAAATATTATTTATTTGTTTGAGACTATAGTTTCGAAGGCTCATCATCAGTCTTTTTAATTATAACTATAACTTTTAATTATACTTGTCAATTATGTTATTGCAAAATCTAGTCTAATGGTCTGTATATATCTATCAACGAAAAAGCTGATCCTAAAAATTGCCTGAAGAAGTCGAAAAATATACGACGAAACGTGTTGCAACTTTTGAAAATTTAGTTTTTAATTATTTTCACAAGTCCAAGTTCCCAATATCCAGCATAATTATTTTCAAAGATGGACGATAACAATCCAAAAACAAAACTGTGAAAAATGCAAAAAAGGTAAAAAAAAATCTCATTTTGGCGGTTTTTTGCTTATAACTCGAAAACTATCAACTTTTTGGAAATAACCTTCCTATTCAAAATGAAAGTATATAAAATTTTCTCCAAATTTGATTATTTAGGTTTTTTCCCCGACGAACCGTTAGGCCTCAAGCATTAGTTGAAAATTGTCGTATTTTGAGTGTTTCCTCAAAAACACACTTTTTCCCCTCCAAAACTCTAATCTATTATTAAAGCATGTCACTAAGTGAATTCACCAAATTTTGTTAGCAAACCTCAGATTCGGATTCAGCACACCAAAAAATATACCCAGGTAACACACAATATCCCCAGAATATTCTAAGAAGTTATTTAAAGGACATATATATTCTAATTATCTCCAGGAGATCCACAGAATATTTGTATGGGATTTAATCTTCTGAATTTTTTCCGAATATTCCAAGAATGCTCAGCTAGGAATATTCCTGGAAAGGGAATTTAATGTCCTACATGAATATTTTAGTTCTAAGAAAATTCCCAGAATATCTACGAAGATTGAAAGATTATTCACAGGATATTCCAATGTCCAGAGAAGATATTATCAGAATATTTATATTGAAGGAGACAATAAAAGAGTGTCTTCTGCTGGAATTATAAATTTTATTTATTTATAACGAGGAAGGATCGTTATAAATAAATAAAATTTATAATTCCAGCAGATAAATCAATAATTCCCCCCAAAGCATGCTTTGCACGCAGCACACGTTTTGCCGACTCCCAACACTCTTTCGCGGTCAAATTAGAAAAGTGCCGGACCACTTCATTCGCGAATTCATATATCCCCATGACGTCAAGGAACTGGAACTCTCTCCCAGCCTCTATCTTTCCCGGCACCTATGATCTTCAAACCTTCAAAACCAGGGTGCATAGACACCTACGTCTACACCCTCTCACTTAAACAACTTTCCCTTCTCTTCGGTAATGCAAGGGTCTTTCGAGATCCATAGGGGCTACATCTTTACTGGTGCACCCCTTCTTGCATTCGATTGCATTAAAAAAAAAAAAAAAAAAAGAAGACACTCTTTTATTGTCTCCTTCAATATATAAAAATTCTGCTACCCTCGGCACAAAAACTTTCAATTTAATAGAATATTTATAGATCATTCTTGTGCTACCTGGGTATAAGATGGAAGAAATCAAAACTACCCCAAAACTTTTCCTTGAGGGGTCCTTTTGAACACAATTCAACTCAACTAATACAAAATAAGGCGACTGTGGGTCAGTGGTTAGAGTGTCGGGCCGCTGGCCTGAAATACGCTGGTTCGGCAGATATTTTCAGTCGCCTCCTCTTGGAAAGTAATGGCAACCTACCAAGAATATAATTGCCTAGTAACCTCTCCAAACTAGCCGTTCGGAACCGGCGTTAAAAAGTAGGTCCCGTATATCTGTGTAAAAACAGCTAAACACACTCAGCACAGGTATATGTGGAAAGGAGCCAAAACGTCAGGGAGAGCTGATATGTCACTTAAAAGAAGAATACAAAATAAAACGACTTATGCTACTTGTGGGTCTTGCTGAACAATTTTTTTTGCTTTCTTGTTTTCCATGTTAAAATTTATAATTCTCGAAACTAGAGAACCGATTTTACTAAAAATGGTAGTATTTGAAAGCTTAGATTTTACACTTTATGACTAATTTTTATTAAAAGTATGGTAAATATTACGTAATATTGAAGAAATTTGTTTAACAAGACCCACAAGTATCATGAGTCGATTTTTTCGCTCGCGAGTATTGTTAAAATCGAGGGGTGAACCGCGACCTAAAATCTTCTACACCTACTTCCACTTCCACTTCATTTCCAAATAGATGACAATAGATTATCTAATGAATTCCAAAGTAATTCCAAAGACGGTGTACACCTAATTCCAATCACGGTTCACCCCTCGGTTAAAATAATATTTACGTAGAGGTGATTTCAATTGAACATGTATTTTTGAAAAACAAAATAATTTAGAATTTCTTTGTGATATTCCAGTTTTAGTTTCGACACGTATGAGTACAATAAAATATATTTTTCTTTTTAAAATATTTGACCAAATTTAATTTTCTTGTACTCAATGTCTGGTCGAATTTAAAAAAAAAAATAAACTAATTAATTTAAAAAAATAAATTATGTTTAATAGTAGTTTCGAATGAATGAATGATGGTGTAACAAAATAAATAAATAAATAATAACCTTTTTTTGGTTTTGGTTTTGGTTTCGGTTTTTGTGTTTGTTTCCAATTTTCTAGATCAAGCATGGCTTGAGCTCGTTCGGTATCTTTAACTTTTTGTATATGCTGCCGAGTACTTTCATCAAGGGTCATCTGCTGACGAACAGCCTCGCGCTGTAGTTCTTGCCGAGCTTTTGATCTTGCGTCGGCCTCTTCTTTCAAATTATCCTAGAAACATAATCAGGTATCTCTATGATTCTTTTTTTTTATATAACAACACCTGCCTTTTGAATTCAATCCAAATATTACATTATTATTATATATTTGAAGTTTTTCTTCGGAGATGGGCTGGTAGGAATAAATAAAAAGAATGTTTCAAATAAAAGTGTATTTTTTCTCTTTACAGCGTTTCGGAGGATCTTCCCTCCTTCTTCAGGGTTCACAACATACTCTATATTCTATTGATGATAACAAAACAAAATATATTTTTTAAACACCAACGTGCACTGAAAAAGGGGTGAACCGCGACCTAATTTCGTGTACACCTACTTCCACTTCCACATTCATTTCCAACTAGAAGACAATAAGTGGGAGATAAATTTAACCGAATTTATCGCGCGGAGAATTTACCACTGCTCGAAGCCCCTAAAACCTTAGTAAATTGGATATTGAATTGTATCTAAGTTTCTGAGATTGGCTCGTGATCCCGGCTTCTTTTCCTTCTACTCTGTTCTTTTCACGATGGAGGGGCCAGCCCATACAGGCCTTTAGGGGATCCACCTTCTGGTGTATCTCCTTCTCCCATCAATATCATAAAAAAAAAATAGATTATCTAATGAGTTACAAAGTAATTCCAAAGATGGTGTACACCTAATTCTAATCGCGGTTCACCTCTCGGAAAAAGAAGACAGGAAAGAAAAATATTTCCTGCTTTCTTCAATTACCCTTTGAATCCTGAAAAAAAGAGGGAAGATTCTTTGAAACGTCGGTTTCAAAAGCTATAAAGAGCAAAACCTCCAATAAATATTATTTTATTCGAAATATTTTTTTTTATTTATTCCTGAACTGCCAGCCATCTATTAAATCCTGTTATTATTATTATAAGTTCAAAATTTTGCGCACAGTGATGCCTTGATGATGGCCGGAGCGGGTCAAAACGTTGGCAAAAAAAAATTAATTATATTTTTAATTTTGTCTGCAAATAAAAATCGACCTGAATTTAACTGAATTTAAAATTAACAAGAATATTAATATATCGCTTTAAACTAAAGCAAAAATTATCGAGCAACGCTCGGTCCGCCAAGTTCTTTTATTAAAATGAGAAGACCCTATGAGTTTAACTTAACATAATTATATTTAATCGAGAAATGTTTTTTTTTATTTCTAATAAAATATGTTCTTTGAAATGATCGTTTCTCCGCCAATTAATATGTTAAGATCGCTTAGGGGCCGGCCATAAATTACGTCACACGTCAGTAAGGGGGAGCATCTCAGATTTGTGACAGGGGGTCCCGGGGATCTTAGAAAAAGTGAAATTAAAAAAATTTCAAATATAAGTAAATAATAAATATAAAAGTGATAGTGTGACGTCACAATCAATTTTCAAATTTTCATGGGGTGGGGGGGTCAATCCTCAAAGCAAAATATTTAGTGGGAATTTTTTTTATTAAAACAAATAGGTACTTTAAGAAATTAAAAAAGAATATAATTCTTGATTAAACAAAAGAAATATATTTAATTTAGTTAGTTTGCCATAAGAAACGGTTTGTCGTTGCCGTTACTCATCCCATGAGCCCTGCCCTTGGAGGGGGGAGGGCTACTGCCCCCGTGGCTACGCCCGAGGGGCTCTATGAAAATGTGACAGAAGGTAACACAGGGGGAGGACGGGTTTAAAAATCTTGAAATTCGTGTGACGTAATTTATGGACGGCCCTTTATTAAACATAAATTATTAAAACTAAAGATTTGAGCATTTTTTTTTTGAAAATACTTAGTTGTAATGTTTTTCAAAAAATCAGCTCGGGTTAAAAAATCAATGTATATTAAGAGAGAAAGAATTTAATTTTTAGAACAAAATCTAGGATCTTAGTAGAAATATTTTTATATTGAGATATCAGAAGGGATTCATCCCCTCAGGAGTTGAACCTGAGAACTAACAAGCTTTCTGGGCAGTTATAGCTCAACCCTCGAGACAAAATATAAAAATATTTCTACTAAAATCTTAGATTTTGCCCTAAAAATTATATTCTTTCTCTTTTAATAAATTATTAAATTATGGAAATATGTAGTTCAACTGTTATTTTTACATATTGCAGTTGATAACCATAAAATTAACTCACAAAGAGAAACAAAGAGGTTGTCCTCTGCTTGATGCAAATAAACATACACACATATATATCTGTATATCTATATATATATATATATATTATTTATTTGTTTGAGACTATAGTTTCGAAGACTTGGTCTTCATCATCAGTCTTTTTGAATTATAAATGTTGTTTTTCATGGAGTCAATACCGTATGGATATTGAAAATTTTCGATCTTAGCTGGGAGCCAGTTAAAATTAAAATCAACTTCCAGGTCACATTCATATTTAAACACATGTATCATTTTTTTTTTTTGTGACAAAGAACAGACTGACAATGGAGGGGGGGGGGGGTTCCTTTTATTCCCACTTCCTTTTATCTAAAATTGTTTGTTTTGACAGAAAACATTCTAAGCAAATTGCTATTAGATAACTCAATTTTTCCGCTCAAACAAAGGTCTGAATTTTTATAAATTGATTTCAAAATTTCTAACGATTTAATTGCGCTAATTAATTTTATTTTGGGTTTATTTCTACTTTTATTATGTTCCTTCCGGAAAAGAGTGATTGTTTGAATTTAAATGTTCAGCTAATGAGTTCTCTTTTTTCTGATTTCTAAAATCTCCAAAGTGTTCGTTCGCTTAATCGAATTTTCAGATTCCTCTCTGTTTTTCCTAAATAGATCGCATCACAATCTTTGCATTTTAAACTATAAACCCCTTCTTTTTCTATATTGGGCAATTTGTCCTTTTTATTTGAACCTAATTCTTTCTGTAGAGTAATTGGTGTTTTGAATACTGTGTTGAATCCTAATTTTTTCATTTTTGCATCAAGCAGAGGACAACCTCTTTGTTTCTCTTTGTGAATCAACAACTCTGCTACTCTCGGCAAAACAAAAACTTTTCAATAAAATTAACTCCCTGATCCCTTTTGGCGGAAACATGGAATAGAAGCATTTCCGACTTTAATTCCAGTTCCAACTTGTTTTATACTTACTTCTACTTGTAGCCGAGCTTCTTGCCTGCGTAGTCTCTTTTCTTCTTTGTTCAAATTCTTTTCCAGTTGAGCCCATTCTTTGTCAGGCTCATTTTTAGCTAAATCAAAAACAGCCTCGCCGTCAGCCAAACAACATCGTGAGTCTTTCAGCATGATTTTGTCCCATAAAAAAGCTTCCCAAATAAAGGATCCAAAATTCGCCTGAGAACAAAACTATGTAAGTTAATCATCTACAGGTTATATTTTTTTTATCTAATTAAATTGAAAATATTAAATAAAAAAATAACTATATTATATACATCTGTATTTTTATTTATTTGTCTATTCCTTTCCTGAGACCTTCTTTTCATAATTAAGAGAAAGATTAAAATTGGATTACATTATATATAAATCACTTAGGATTTTGTAAAATAAATTACCAAATATTGTTAAACAATCAGTGGCGGATTTAGCTCTTGAGAAGCCCGAGGGCGCAATTCAATTTTGAGGCCCTACTTATATTTACGGTACAGAATTCATTCTGGTTTTTACTTTAGCGGTATCTGCTTTAAAATTATTGTGAAAAAAGAAGCTCATTTTAGGCTATTTTTGTACCAATCCAATTTCAATCAAGTATTCAACTTAAAATTCCGAAAAAATTCTTACAATTAGTTCATTCTATCGTTATCAAAGAAAAATAAGAACGAATTGGTATGTATCTAGGTTGCGCAATTCTATCATACATATATTAACTAATGTTTAAATCTCTTTTTACTTTACCATACAGGGTACGGTCAAGTATTATAATCGTGCATGAAAAAAGTAGTTTTTAACTTCTTTTTTTCGAAATATCTCAAAAATGGCTGAAAATATTTTGATTAAAAAAATTGGGCGAAACCATGGCATTTCAGTCTATAAAAAAAGCCCTAATAAGTGAACGTAAAAAAAATAATATTTTTCGAGGAATTAATTATTTTGTCAAAATGTCTGTTAGTCTGTCTGTGCATTGCCAAATTTTTGTGGACGAGCTAGCTCAAAAACTAGTGTGAATATCAAAACAAAATTTCACACGTAGTTTTGGTTCATTGAGATTAAGAGCTGATTAGATTTTTGTGCCTATCGACCCAAAATTAAGGGGGGGGGGGGGTTAAAAATTAAAATTATAATATTTTCAAACTAAAAAAATGAAATACACTATAAAATGAACCTATAATAACGAAAATATTTTTTTCTGGGGCCAAGATTAGGGGAGGGGGAGGGGGTCAAAAAACAAAAATCTCGGCCATTTGAGCAAACTCAACCAAATTTTGTACACATAATCAGTGGGCCTATAGAAGTCTAAAAATGCAAAAATAACAATCCAAAGGGGCGGGGGGGGTATAGGATAAAAAATGAAAATCTAGGCCTTTGTACCAAACTCAACCAGAAGTGTATGGTAAAGTCAAGTGGATGGCCACATCAGAACGTGTCATTTTATTTTATTTTCTTTTTGAAACCTGAGATTTGAGGCCTCTTCGGCTTAAGGCCCGGACCTTTGCAGAAATCCGCCACTGTAAACAATAGATTCGTAGAAATCAGGAACCTTACCTAGCCAAAGATCCCTCATCCCCACTCCATCAAGAAAATATTTTGTGAAATATTTTTTTTTAACTACTATCCTACTCGTAAAGCTTAGAAAACATTGTTTGTTTATTGAAATAGACAATAAAAGAGTGTGTCTTCTGCTGAAATTATAAATTTTATTTATAACGAGACTATAGTTTCGAGGGCTTTGCCCTCTTCATTAGTCTATTACAATTGATTCACAGGAATTAATGTACATACATTTTCTAGCCAACTTGACGACGAGGAAAAATATTCGAAATTATATAGTAATTCATAATTCGTGGAAATCGAATAGTAAACTTATGAAGTAAACAAGTTGTTTTTTACAACTATAACTAAATATAAAAAATGCTGCCCCAAAATATGTGCCGTTCGGTGTGGACTGCACCCCCCCCCCCTAGGTACGCCACTGGACCAAGAGAGAATGAAAAAGATATGATCCATTTAGCTATAATCCAGCATTCATTTTGCGTTTAGCAGGCATGACGCTTTTTATATCAAACACTGATATGGATCACCAAATGAATTTGAAATCTGAGATGTTATATATTCAATCTCCCTTCAATCAATGGATCATGGATACCTTAGATGCAATTCAGAGACGAGCTATCAGACTGATAGGCGATCCTACATTAACTGACACTCTCGACTCCCTAGCCCATCGTAGATCTGTCTCCGCTCTTTCCCTTTTTTATAGATATTACCATGGCTTTTGTTCTGACGAAATTAAATCGATATTCCCACCAAGGGCTTCATTTGCACGAAATACACGATTTTCTAAAATTCAACACCCCTACGCGCTTAAACTAGATACTAATCGAACAAACGCATTCGCCAATTCATTTATCCCTATGACTTCGAGAGACTGGAACTCTCTTCCCCCGACCGTCTTTCCAGCTACTTATAACCTTCAATCTCTCAGCTATGTCTATTATCTTCAAAAAACTTGACATTTTTCCGTGGCACACCAACTAATGACCATGGTACACCATAGTCCCGCGGCACACACTTTGCGGAACACTGACTTAAGCATCATTGATAGAAAGATAAATTATACAAAATGGATATTTCTGAAGTTCAACCAGTTCAAATTATGTGGCTAAGTCAACAAGTGGTAAGTACTCTTTCAATAAGCATTAATTTCAATAATGTATGGTTACTTGTAAAAAAATTTAAAATGATTTACTATTTAATAAAGTTTTTATAGGTGGCTCAATTTTTTTGCACCGCAGGAGTAGATCAGACGGCAACCTATGACCCGCGGGTCATTGAGTGACACATTTGGTAGTTTTATGTTACCCATTTGAAAAAAATTGCCTGTAATTTTCCAGTAGGTATTTAGAAATCAATAATTGTGTTACCATTTATAAATACAAATAAGTATAAAATACTGGAAAACAAAATAAATTTTTAAAGAGTTTTCTCACCAGCTACAGTTTCGCTAAATCTGCCAGCTTCTTAGCAATGGTACTAATATATGGTATAATACCTACATATTGTTATTATTTTCTCAATAGTATTTATCTTAAACTGTATTAAAAAAAAATACCCTTTGACTCGAAATGTCTTGTTAACTGTCATATTTTGCCTGATTTTGACCCTTTGACAAAAAAGGTTGCCGATACTTGGTGTAGATCAGTGATTCCCTACCTTTTTTTCCTCGCGAACCAAAACAAAGGTCCGAAAAAATTTTACGAACCCCCTATGTAGTCGTTAATGACAGGTAAAAAAAAGCAATAAAATTTGATAGAATATATATTTTTCATCAAGAGTTTTTAAGGAATTTGGTGTTGGTACTTGGTGAAACATTTTTTAAAATTATTGGATAAAAATACTTGGTAGGTTTCACATTAAGATATAAAAAAATAAAACGAATTTATTTTTGGAGAATCTTTAATCTCGATATATATATTTTGGGTGACTAATCCATCTTCAGGAGAAACAGAAAGTAACTGACCTGGATAAGTCGAAATTGAATACAAGTCAATGGTAAAATTTATTTTTTAAGATAACAAAAGGGTAAATATTTAAAATTAGTGGAGGGAGAAAAGGTAGGAAGTCTACTTATGTTTAATTTTGAATGACCTTTTGAGAAATGAGGATTTCGAATTTGAATACAACTCAATGGTAAAATTTATTTTTAAGATAACAAAAGGGTAAATATTTAAAATTAGTGGAGGGAGAAAAGGTAGGAAAAGTCTACTTTTGTTTAATTTTGAATGGCCTTTTGAGAAATGAGGATTTCTCAAAAGGTCATTCAAAATTAAACATAAATAGACTTCCTACCTTTTCTCCCTCCACTAATTTTAAATATTTACCCTTTTGTTATCTTAAAAAAATAAATTTTACCATTGACTTGTATTCAATTTCGACTTATCCAGGTCAGTTACTTTCTGTTTCTCCTGAAGATGGGTTAGTCACCCGAAATATATATATCGAGATTAAAGATTCTCCAAAAATAAATTCGTTTTATTTTTTTATATCTTAATGTGAAACTTACCAAGTATTTTTATCCAATAATTTTTCATCAAGGGCCATTTTACTATCTTCGTTTGAAGTCAAGAAAGAAGAAAGGCTACACTTTTTGATATCTGCTAATTTTATTTTGAAATATTCAAGAGGTTTATCTTTGTGTGTCGGATGTTTTGTTTCAATATGTCTGTGTGACAGCCTATCCATGTTGGGCGTCTCTGTTGCATCTGACCTGTCTTGGAATGAACACATCTCCTCTGTAGCGAAATCTGCAGCAAGGAAGATTGGCTTCTTATTCAGGTCCAAGCGATTTTACAAACCCCCACAACTTCTCACCATCTACAAGGCCCAAATCCGCCCCTGTCTCGAATACGGCTCTCATCTATGGAGAGGAGCCTCAAAATATTCTCTTGCTACCCTTGATGCAATTCAGAAACGAGCCGTCAGGCTAATTGACGATTCTACCCTCACCGACTCCCTCGACTCGCTGGCTCATCGAAGAAATGTCTCTGCCCTTTCCCTTTTCTATAGATACTATCACGGCAGGTGCTCTGATGAGATAAAATCAATAATTCCCCCCAAAGCATGCTTTGCACGTAACACGCGTTTTGCCGACTCCCAACACTCTTTCGCGGTCAAATTAGAAAAGTGCCGGACCACTTTATTCGCCAATTCATATATTCCCATGACTTCAAGGAACTGGAACTCTCTCCCAGCCTCCATCTTTCCCAGCACTTATAATCTTCAAACCTTCAAAACCGGAGTGCATAGACACCTACGTCTACACCCTCTCACTTAATCAACTTTCCCTTCTCTTCGGTAATGCAAGGGTCTTTCGAGATCCATAGGGGCTGCATCTTTACTGGTACACCCCTTCTTGCATTCGATTGCATTGAAAAAAAAACAAAAAAAAACGAAGAAGTAATGGTTTTAAACTGCTGTTGGCAATAACTTCGTTACATATAACACAAAGCAGCTTAGGTTCCGACTCATCCCCAGTAAAATGAAAACCCAATTGTAGATAGTCGCTGTCATATTTTCGCTTTTTCCCTTTTCTATCATCATTTCCTTTGTTTTCCGTCTGGTGAAACGGTACCTCACTACAGCTTTCAGTACTTTCATCTCGATTATCATGTCTCGTTTCTAAACGACCCGTTTTTAACCATCGATCCATAATAAAAATAAGCTATAATAATAATTAAATTAATAATTATTAAATCATTTACACGAGAACTTGACAGTCACAGTATCACTATCACTCAAGCCCTACAAGTGCTAAGCCTATGTATGAACGTCGGTTAATACAACACTACTCTTCCAGTTCCCGGTTGTGAACAAGTATCTAATTCTAAAATCTGTAGTAAACTGCCTTAATTTGATATTTATTTCCAATTGTATTGTAAATAAACTGCAACGGATCGTTGCTAAACTTTATCCAAATTCATTTGAAATATTAATATGTTCTTGAGTAAAGTACTTTAAAATATAATTTTACTAAAAACTTTATTTAACCTTTTTTGTGGTCCCCAAGGTACTTAATTAGGATATTAAATTTCATCAAAATTGGTTAAGTCATTTTCAAGATATTTAGAAAAAACTAAAAAAGTACTGAAATAAAGTACTAATGTTTGTGGACCGATATGTACCAAAAACTAATCGGCGCTTCATTTTGTTAAACTAATGGTAGGTTTTCAATTTCATTTCAATCAGCGCAAAGGTGTGGAAAAAATCTTGGACGAAAAAAACGATAACACACATACATCCATCCGCACGCACTTCCAAAAAAAATGGCACTTTTTGGCCTCTCGACGAGATCCCAGGTAATTTTTGGCAAAACCGTCACGTGCTAAAATTCAATCTCATTGAATACTTCAATTTGTGACCTTAATTGAGTCTATGGGTTCCGTAGTCTTTACCTGAGGACCCTTTGAAGTCGCGCTTGCCGCGAGAGCGATTCCAATACTTTCTCCCATGCTTCGCATTGGATAAAGTAAAAAATATTACATAGAAGGGAAAACTGCTGCAATGATTATAAATATAAAGCAGAACATGATACTAATCACATTGATAAAATGTTTTAAATATAAATAAATGTTTGTACTAAAAAGAGAATAGTATTTGATTACTTGAATAAGAGGAATAAATTATAATGTATAAAATTGTTGATATAATTTGATATTGATGAAGTAATTTTGAAAAACAAATAAGGAAAAAAGAAATGAAAATATTGAAATTTATTATAGATTTCTTAACAAACAGGCAGCGAACAATCTGTTTTACAGTGCGTGTGTTCTTTAATTTTTGTGTTTTTGTTTAGTTTTTTTTTTTTTTATTTAATGACCTCGGAAATGGATCCATTTGGCCAGTTTCTTTCTTTTTTTTACAATATTTACATTTTTATATTAACATAATTATATACAGTTGCCTGACGGTCGGGACAGAGGAGGAAAATCTGGATATCAATGGAAAAGTGATAAAAAACTGTAAGGAATTTAGATATTTGGGATCTGTCTTTAGCGAGGAGCCAAACTGTGAGAGGGATATTAAAAATAAAATCTGTCAAGGTCGAAGAGCTATTGGGCAACTGAATGGGGTCTGGTGGAGCAAAGGGATCCAACAGGACACAAAAAAATATATATCGGTCCATAGTGGAAGGCATAGCCCTATACAATTCAGAAACATGGGACATGAATAAAAAAACGAAAAGAAATTACAAGCGCTCGAAATGGATGCGATGAGAAGGAGTTGCAGAGTGTCGAGATTGGACCATATCCCAAATACAACTATAAGGGACACAATGAAAATGGAAAACGACATAATAGATAGAATAGAAAGGAAGAGATTAATATGGTATGGACACCTCAAAAGAATGCCGGAAGATAGGTGGCCTCATAAAATATGGACCTGGATGCCCACGGAAAGACGGAGGAGAAGAGGAAGACCGAGACGAACGTGGAAGCAGGGAGTAGATGAGGCAACTACAAGAGCAAGACATTCTGGATAGAGAGAATTGGCTTGTTGGATGCGGGAAACGGCGCATGCTGTAGAACAAACCGCTTTATTATTATTATATACAGTTGCAATATTATTTAACAGTGTTTACATTTTTATATCATATAAATAGTTTGGATGCTATTAATAGTTTAATGATTATCTCTTGAGTCTCGGATTCATGACAGTCAGGATTGAGATAGCTAAGAATTAATCCCATTGATGTAGGGAATGAAATTTTATGAGCAGATCTAGTATAAAATAAGTCAATAGCTTTATTGTTTTTGGACACCCTAGGAAGATGTGATTGACATCACCCATTTGGCTGCCATCACAGTCACAAAAAGGAGTGTCTCTTAGATTAAACTGAAAGTTTTCTGGGGGTAGCTGCATGACCCATTCTCAACCGTACAATTAGTACAATTACACTGCCCAACAATGAAAATGCTTCGGGCTCAAAAATAGCTGATTCTTATGAATTTCCACCTGCTGAATTCTAAAATCACCATAAAGATTACCGATTAGCTCTTGTTTGATATAATCGATCAAAACGGTGAAAAAGACCATTTTGACCTATTTTCGAATTCCGTTAGATATTAAACAACAATATTTGAGATCACAATATTTTGTTGAACTAATAGAAAACAGCTTCCTCTTGGATTTACAAATTACCACTTGTTTGTAGCTCAATTAGAACTCGAGTTATAACTAAAAAACTAAAACTACGTGATTATAAAGGATAATAAACATTAATAAAGTAAAGGGAGTGTAGTTTCAGAGTGAATGAGATAAAACTCAAAGAGGTGTATACAATCTCAATATATTTCGGATTATTAGTCCATCATCAGGAGTTTACAGGTTAAAAACTAATCTGTAAATTCCTGATGGACTAATAACACTGGGCAACAAAAAAGAGGCAAGCTAAAAAACGACGATCTGATGAAGGCACCACATAAATCTCTTCAGACACGACCATCTGTCAAGTATTATTCCAGCAATGTAGAACTCTTAGAATGTAACTACAATTTGTAAAAAAATAAAATGCACTTTCAATGTTGTTAGCATATGTAATTAAAATGTATCTTTTTCTCTTGATCCGCCACCTACTGTATTTCACAGAAACTAGAGCTAAGAAAAAATTTTCATTGTCATATTCGTTTTTCTCAACCCAAAATTGGTAGGAATTGACTCATCAAGTGCTCGAAGCATTTAAAAATTATTTTTTGTTGCCCAGTGTTATTCTCCTATATAAATGACTGTCATGAAACCATGACTTGGTTCCAATTCTGGGCATTATCGAGTACAAGTAGGATCCCCTCGACTCTGAAGAGGAGTCCCAAAATTATTGCCACAATTGAATAGATTTTTTTTACAATATTAATAGTATATCTACATAGGTGAGTCCCATGTTTAATGGATCCCCATCTGAGACTGCCTGTTTCGCTAAAGAGTCCACTATTTCATTAGGCTGGATACCCACGTGGGAGGGACACCATAGGAATTCAACTTTTTTATTTGTTTTACACATAAAATCACAAATTTGATATATAAGATAGTTCTCTGAATTAGATTTAAAAAAGTTTCTGATTGCCATTAAAACACTTTGAGAGTTGGACACTATTAACAACTTATTTGATTGGTCTAATGATTCTATATAAACAAGAGCCCTTATTTTGATTTTAATGGCGTTTTAAAAAATCCGCCATTACAATATTATTTTCGCGAACCACCGGTTGGGAATCACTGGTGTAGATTGATATGTATGATAAGGTAATGACTTTTTACTTATAATATTTAATATAGTATAATTTTACAAAGTTGAAAATAAATTCAAAGTGCAAATACCTTGAGATAACTTTCGGAAGTAAATACATCGACATATTTACTATGAACTCCATGCAAAGGAACTCGTATAGAAATTCTTTCACTGGTTTGTTTCCAAATATGATCCTTAACAATGATCGGCATTATTTATCTAATAGAAAATAAATTTCTCGAAATCTTGGAATAAAAATAAAGAAAAAAAATGTAGTTTATAGGATACCTATATGAAATCTGAGTATTCCGAGTATAAAATAATAAAATCAGAAACAGAAATAACAATAATCTATTTGAGAGATCAGCCATTTGTAAATAAAACAATTTGTTTATTAGAAACGGTTTCGACATGGGCGTAGTTAGGGGATGGGCAAGGGGGCGCCCCCCTACAAAACTCATTGCCCCTCCTAGAAAAATAGAAACTCCATTATTACGAGGACTCATTTATGTATTTCTAAATAAATTATTTCGTTACTTGCAAAATTTGTCAATTCTACTAAAAAGTTTAAAATGGTATCGGTCCATTTTGCACATTGTTGAGCAAAGAGTCAAATTTAGAAGCATGTTTTTTTTTCATATAGTACACTCAGTAAAGTACAAATTTCAAATTTTCATTTTTTTATTATTTTAATATATTTAAATAGGAAAGAAATTAATTCGACGAGCCAAATATAGCATTGAATTCATAAAATTAGTTTGTTTTTTTTTATTTAACAAGAAATAATTGAAAATCGGGATTATTTGAGTCAAGCTTGAGTTGTTTACCAAAAAAGAATTTAGTCTTTTTGATTTTAAGTCGATTCTTCCATGTTTTCAGTAGAGGTTGCCATTAATAGTCAAAACATCAAAAATGGAATGCAATAAGGTTATTCCTCTAGTATTAGATAAGAATCGATCGTTATTTTTTATTTTAAGTCGATTTCTCCATGTCTTCAGCAATGGTTACCAATAATAATCGAAACGTCAAAAACCTAATGTAGAATTGTTATTCCTCAAGTATTAGATGAGAATCGATGGCTATTTTTGATTTTAAGTCGAATCCTCTCTGTGTCTTCAGCAATGGTTACCAACAAAAACCGAAACGTCAAAAATCCAATATAGAATGGTTATTCCTCAAGTACTAGTTGAGAATCAATCGCTATTTTTCATTTTAAGTCGATTCCTCCATGCCTTCAGCACTGGTTACCAATAAAACCGAAACGTCAAAAATCCAATATAGAATGGTTATTCCTCTAGTATTAGATGAGAATCAATCGCTATTTTTGGTTTTAACTCGATTCCTCCATGTCTTCAGCAAAGGTAACGAATAAGAAAACAACGCTGTTGCTATGGTTACATATAAAATGTCCTCCCAAATTTTTAGCATTTCGCAGAGAGAAGCCTATCCATTCTTCCTTAAGTTAGGTTAAATGAACTATATTAAAACGATCAAATGAATAAATTTAAAAAAGTACTCCATGTCTTCAGCAAAGGTAACGAATAAGAAAACAACGCTGTTGCTATGGTTACTTATAAAATTTCCTCCCAAATTTTTAGCATTTCACAGAAAGAAGTTTGCAATGGTCTCGCGGTTTAGTCCTCTTTTATTATAAAATAAATCATTAAGGTAGTTGTTTCACCATAATGGGTTTTCTTAGGATTTTTTTGAAATTTAGACAGATTGTTATTTAAATACTTGTGCATCGATTGGTGGCAAAACGAAATTTTTATGAACAATATAGTTCCGGAGATATTAAATTCCAAAGATAGAGTTTCTCAGACTCTAAGCTAAGGCGCACACTGAGCTGAGTCACGAAGGGGGACGCAGGCAGTGCAGCACAGGAAAAAGAACACTGCGTCGCACAGTGTACGCGCACATTGAGAAACAGTTTCGGGCAGCAGGTCGACGAAAGCACAGAAGTAAAATGACCGCCTTATGCGAAACATTTATTTTGTAAAAAAATATAAAACACTAGCAGAGAAGCCCTCCAAGCCTAGGTGCTACACCCCCTGGGCCCGCACCCCAACGCCATTCCACCACCGCTTAACCCTGCACCCCACTACGCACCCTTCCTACCCATTTCACCCCCACCCCGGGCCCCCTGCATTACACCCCCGCACCCAGTTTTTTGAATTTCTAGCATTCTAGTGGCCACAGATTATGTATACAAAATTTGGATGAGTTTATTTCAAGGGCAAGAATTTTCAGTCGTTTTTCACCATTATGTGGTGGTTAGTTTGCATTTTTAGACTTCTGGGGGCAACAGAATATGTATACAAAATTTGGTTGAGTTTGCTCCAAGGGAACAAGAATTTCCATTTTTTGACTCTCTCCCCCCAATTTGGGTGGTTAGTTTTTGCTACTGTGTTTTTTATTTACACCTCTTCAAATGTGGTAGTCTTTAAGGTCTCTACCCACTACAACGGTATCGTACTATGACCGTACTAGGAACGTATCAGACATGAAAAGCAACACGAGACGTCCTGCTATGCCCACTGAAACAGATCGACAGCGTTCTGTGCCCGTATACATCGTATGATGCCGTATGTAATCTGTATCATCATACAGATCTAAATCCACCTTTCAAAATCGATAGAAACCGTTTATCTCATGCAACTAAGTAAAGGCGTTATAACGCTCATTTGAATACAAATCTTAATACTTAAATAAATAATTGGATACCAATAATTTTAATTTCAGCTCACCGTTTCGCCGCCTGCGCATATCGGTTTGGCAACGTCGCGTGCCATGCGCGGAGCGTATCGGCTTCTGGAAAAATATTCTCACCGACAATTTATTAACGCTCCGTAGCTAGTAGGCGACGGTGCTGGTCGGTGACGGAACGGTCCAGTGGGCATAGTCTCATACTTTTCTATACAAAGAATATGCACTTTTAGGCCGACACGTCCTAGTACGGAGAGGTCACAGATGAGACGTTGCCGTGGGTAGAGACCTTCACATGCCCGTTCCTGTGATGTTTCGAGCATAACCAGCAACAAAATTTCTCAATTTGAATGCAGATCTCTATAATAATATTTGCTGTAACGTGTCGTATGGGTTTTAATACATAAAAACCCATTAAAAAGCAAAAAACTGCGCTGCCATTGAATCAGTGTTTTCTGTGGCACGTCTCCACAAGTGGAGGCGAGTCGGCACGTGGCGGCAGCGAGATCTGTCTGCGGCTCAGAAATGCGCGCCTCTACTTAAAAACATGGGTCACAAAAAATGCCCTGCCTGCGCTGCGGAGCTTGGTCTCCAGTGTGCGCCCGGCCTTATTGTCTGTTCTATATACTCTAGCATTAACTTTTTGCTAGTATTGTCAGCGAAACAACTACCGTAATTAAGATGAAATTGGCTGTATATAGTAATTATCCGAATTTTGATTAAGGGCTACCAAAAGCAATTAAAACAATTATAAAGAGAAATCAATGAGGTTGTCCTCTTCTCATGGGCATAAGGTAAAACCGGGGGATATGACGCGGTCGGGGATATGACGCGTTTTTGAGATCTCGAAAACTCGGCCTTCTGGCGTGGGTAAGACACACTTCTACCCCAGTTACAAGCGAACCGTCGTGGAAGGATGATTTGTTTTGTCCGCCATTTCTAAGATCAACACATGTGAAATTTCATCATATTTATTTCAAATCTTCGTAATTTGTTTTCTTTTGCAATTTTTGTTGATTTAGTGTATTCTACGTTATTGCATATTCTTTAAAATCATTATTAAGACTTATTTATTCACATAGCCCTCATTGTTTACTATTTGCAATGTAATTGCGTCGAATGGGTGATATGACGCATTGTGAAACAAAACGAGAAGTTGTGCAAGTGGCCCCTACGTGACGATATACTTTTTTATGAGTGGTCTGTGGATTTGGGGAAACCTGAATCCCCTAAACAATTTAGTAAGACTAGGGAACTATTCATGGTCCCAGACTTGTGTAAATATGTTATTTAAGTTAGGTACTCTTTAATACTTAAAATTGGTCATATCTTTTTAGGTACGCCCATCTTTCATTGTTTACCTATAAGTTTCAACTTTCTGAGTTTTTAGTTTTTTTGGTTTGCGTGTAATTTCCCATAAGCCATAGCCCCCACCGGCATGCGTCATGTTACCCCCTTGTCGGGATATGAGAGGAGTAAAGTTGACTTTTATATTTTTATAAATTTTAGTAGTTCTTATTTTTAAATTAAAACAGCATAATTTATGCTGCAGGTTACCTAATAGTCCTTGGTACCATTAACACCAATCATCATTTCACATAGTAAAGGTTATTAACGTTTGAGATTCTGCAAAAAACCCGAATTGTGCGTCATATCCCCCGCGTTTACCTTAAGAAGCGAGGGGGGAGGGGTCAGTTAGGGTGTTAAAACACTTCCCGAAATGTTGTGGTAAACATCGAAATTATAAATTTTCCAAGATATATATAAACGTTCAGTAAAAATAAATACCAAATATAAGTGTATAATTTATTTGTTTGAGGGTATACCATAAATGTTTAGTTTCGAAGATTTGACCTTGTGACTAGCTAACTAACAATAAAACGAATTTAGCTACATCCATTTGGGAGTTTGAAACCATGATAAATAACATATAGAATATTTGTAATTAAAGAAAATGATAATGAAAGTCAAACCTTCGAAAATATCGTTTTTAACAAATAAATTATATATTTCGTTATATTTTATATACAGGGACGGCGGAACCGTGTGATCAGAATTTGTCTACGTATTCCATACCCCCCAAACCCCCGGTAGAGCCTACATCACTTTCCAAGTTTTGACCCCCCTGGCCTGTCTATATATATATATATGTATTGGGAAATTAATTGTTTAATTAAGTATTTAATTTAGTGAATTATATTGATTTCTGTTTAAGATCATATGTTTGGCAAATGTGTGGCTGGCTTCCTGCCCTTGTACGGTGGGAGGCCGCTCTCTTTCTTCTTAGCCGGGTATTGTCCCTAAGATCTTTATGTTCAGGCTAAAAGCATGTAATAAATATTATTATGACAACTTGTGTCGGCTGCCACTCATATGTATGTGTATGTGTTGCTGCTGAGGGTAATTTGAGATGCAACTGGAAGCCAGGCAGTTGAAAACGAGTGTTGGTTAAGACGACATGTTTGTCGATGTGCTAGCTTATAGTTGATAGCAATTGTACGACGTTTGTAAGTGGGCATGCACTTCGCCATACACTAACGCCACCAGATGTCTCCACCGGCACACTGGCTGGGCGGGACAGCGGGGCAGTCTGCTGGCACGACACGAACGAGCGAGACACCCAAACAACTCCAACCCTTTGCTGCGTTGTTTCTGGTCAATAAACAAGTATTTATATAATATATCAGGGTAGTTGCCTACGCGGCCCTCCTGCTATATTGGTGACCACGACGAAGAAAAAAAATCCCACATCGCGGAAGTGAACCGAATGGGCGCGATTACCGGCACTTTGGACCGAACGACCTGACGCCCTGGTTCAAACATGTGGAAGGCGGAGTTCGATCATCGCCAGGCGCGACCACCTGAAGAGCCGAGAGTTCCATCACGTAGTCGCCAGCCCTGGACCAACAACAGGCGATCAAGGTATGTGAAAATCGTATCGGAGTCCGCCAGGCCACCAGCCGAGTGCCAGGGGCTAAAAAACGAGCTCTAAAAAGAAATTAGCACCAGCCTACAATGAAGAAAGAGCTGGCGTACCGCCTATTGGCAGGGAGAGGAGATCGGCGACAGGAAGCCTTCGGAGTTCACGCGAAACCTGGTCCTCATATGGCCCTCGGCATACCGTGGCCGGAGGATCTTTTAAAGAGTCTCTGGTCTAGCCCGTGCCTGGGCCTGCGGTTCGGCGTTATTGGCAACGCCCAGACTTGAACTCTGGCGGAAGGAGTTCAGCAGAAATAGCCAGGCCTCCATCGCTGAGGCCGTTCCGGAGAAGCTCAACCCGCGCGTCGAGACAACCCACGCCAACCAGCGGCTGCCCTCGAGGCGGCCAGATCGAGGAGTTGTCAGCAGATGCCGCCTGCATCGTTTCCAGCAACCCAGGCAAAAGCGCGCCGAAGCGGCCAGCCGCGGACCTGAGAAGGCCGACGGCAACCGTCCGCAGCAGAAGTGTCAACCCTGAGGGTGTGCTGGTTCCACCCGCGAGGTTTGGCAACAACGCTCGTCTGGTGCCGACGGCCCTGTGCATCCGAGGCACCGCAGGAAGCTCCAAAGAGCGGTCAGTGGCAGCGGCGGCTGGCTGCAACGTCATCCAGGACGCCGCCTCCACGTTGCCGAGAAGAGCTTAACAGGGTGCGTTCTCGTCGGCACCGGTTTCCGAGCCTATGCGGTTATCCGCGGAAGGCGCTGCCAGGACGAAGAAAACGCGTGGACTACGACCTGATCGCGGACCAACAGCAGCGCAACCATCCGCACTTACGCGGATGGGATCAGCCGTACCCCTCGACCTCGGCCTGAGCGCATGCTCGATCCGGCAGCTTCCTTCATCATGCGGCCGTGGAGGCGCCATCATCAGGATAGCGATTTTCTCGGATTCCGGCCTCTTCGTAGACCCCCGCCAGCCCGTATTATCGAGCAGCAAGGCCGCACTCGCAGCTTCAAATGCGAACCAACTGACGCGCAGACGCCGAGCGTGAGGAGTGATTCTCGAAGGCCCCACCGGGCCACGGCCGTATTCACGCAGATTCCCCGACGTCGTGCGCCCGGCCAGCTCACCCGCGCGGGTGAGGCCACGGGACAAAGCACTACATCCGAACTAACGCCCGGGCAACCGGTAAACGCCCGCCCCCGCCGTCTGGCCCCCGGCCGCCTCGAGATAGCCAAAAGAGAGTTTGAAGAGATGAGTTCGGAAGCCGGCACTGCACGGCCGTCGGTGGCCCTGTAGGTCGTCGCCCCTATATGGTGCCGAAGAAGGGCTGGAGGCCCATAATGGAGATTACCGCTCCCACAGTTCGCAACTGGGGCGATTCCCGACCAGTTATCCGGTGCGGCACGCCCTCGAGTCCAGCCCACTACTCACGGGATGCTGCGTCTTCTCAACAGTCGGCTGGTCAGGAGGCTATCATCGATTCCAGTCGGGCGCGAGGACGTTTCCGAAAACCGGCTCTGATTCGCCTCCCTTCGGCCTTTGCGAATTTCCATTTATGAGTTTCGGCCTCAGAAGGCGCTTCGCCGAGACGTTCCAGCATGCACAGACGAGGCACTCCGCGGGCTGGAATTCTGCCTCGCTTACCTCAGGCGGCCATCTACGGCATCTTTTCAACTTCCCCAGAAGAACCCCGGAAAACACCTGCGCCAGCTCTTCCAGCGACCTGACGGAATGTGGCATCGTTGGCTCAACCCCTGCAGTGCGTCCTCGAAGCGCCCGAGGATGCCCTTTCTGAGGCTGTCGCATCTCCGCGAAAGGCTCGCGCCCACTAGAAGATCGGATAGCCACCTTGCAGGCTTGGACGCCCCCTAAAACGATCAGGGAGTCAGGGCGCTTCCTGGGCGCCGATCGATTTCTACAGACGTTTTCTGCACCGGCCGCCGCGCACCTACAGGCCCCGTTGCACGGCCTCCTCCTCCAGGCCCCAAGATGAAACCCAGCGCACCGGTCACTTGGACTTAGATGAGCTGCTACGATCCTTCGACGAGTGTAAGGCCGGGCCTCAGGAAGGGCGACGCCCCACCTGTCTCACCCGGGGCAGTCTAGCAACTTCCTCGGTGTCAACAGACGCTTCAGCGAGCAGCCATAGGAGCTGTGCTTCGCCAGCGCGCCAGGGGGGCCTGGCAGCCTTCTGGCATTCTTTTCCAGGAAAAATGAGCCCAACACAACAAAAAAATACAGCGCCTACGACCGCGAACTCACACGGCCATCTACGAATCAATCGAGCATTTTCGACACATGGTGGAAGGTAAACATTTTACTGTCTTCTCCGCCGACCAGAAGCCGTTGACCTTCGCCCTTCAGGCTGAAGACTGATCAGTCGCTCCCCGCGCCAGTTCAACCACCTGGACTGCGTCGGTCGAGTTTTCGACTGATATTCGCCACATTTCCGGGCGAGGACAACATCGTCGCAGACACTCTTTCCCGCATCGAGAGGCATACCGTACGCAGCCGATCGACTTCGCAGAACTGGCCCGCTCTCCAGCTCCAAGACGAGGAGCTTCGCCAGCTGCAGAACCAAGCCACAGCCCTCCGCCTGAGAAAAGAAGGCTGCATGCCAGGGCTGGACGTCGAGGGTCATCTGCGGCTCACGTCTGCCGGCCGCGCCCGGCCGTTCGTAACCGAACCCGCTCCGCCGAGGGGTCTTCGGCCACGCCATAGCCTTGGCCACCCAGGAATCAAAGCGTCCGGCGAGCTCGTGCTCACATCGATTCGTCTGGCCTGGAGATAAAGAAGGATTGCCCGAACATCCGGTTACCACGCGTCATGCCGCCAGTGCCAGACGGCCAAAGGTAAGCTCCAGGCACACTGTCACGCCAGTACGGACAAGTTTCCAGTGACCAGCCGCCGGATTTCAGCCACGATCCACATAGGCATCGTCAGGTCCCCACTGCCCATCTTCCGCGAGGCTTCCGGCTACCTCGTGACCGCAGTCAAGTCCAGCTTTACACGGTGGTGGCCCGGCCTTTTTCTGTACTAAGACATCACCGCGGTAACCGTGGCCAATGCCCTCCTCCGTGGGATGGATTGCACGATTTGGCTGCCCAGAAACCGCTACCGCCGACCATTGGCCGCCGGTTCGAGTCCAGACCTTTCCACGAAAGCTCGGAGGATTTCTTGCGGATTTCGACGAGCCAGAACAACCGCCTACCATCCAGCGTCCAGCAGGGCTCGTTGCGGCGTTCTCCATCACCGCTTGAGGGCCTCTCTGTGCTGCCACGGCAA
Source organism: Forficula auricularia (assembly GCA_024734495.1). Taxonomy (NCBI): domain Eukaryota; kingdom Metazoa; phylum Arthropoda; class Insecta; order Dermaptera; family Forficulidae; genus Forficula; species Forficula auricularia. The sequence continues at coordinate 182,578 of JALMQS010000108.1, forward strand.
TAAGTGGACCGGCTCGCTGCCACTCGTACTTTTGGGAATTAGGGCGGCGTTCAAAGAAGAATACCTACAAGCTTCAAGCGCAGAGCTCGTCTACGGCGAGCCCCTGGGAGTCCCAGGTGAATTTTTGCATTCGGACCCCCTCGGGTCAACTAGAACATCAACTCTCTAATCCGGGAACTTTACGAGAGGGGATGAGACAGAACTCCGTCCAGTCACCCGGGGACGAAAGCACCGTGCAGACCGCGCAACTTCATCCACAAAGCTCTCAGAGTCTCAACGCATCGTCTTCATTCGAGCCAGGGCGTCCTCACGAGGCTGCTCGAGGCCACCTTACGCCGGCCCCTATAGAGGTCGTATCGCGGGATGATAAAAGCTTTCGACGTCGACTTGAACGGAGGTCAAAACGATAAAAGTCTCCGCAGGCAGGGTGAAGCCGAGCTTTCTCATCTCCCAGGAGCGCACCCCTCCCCGAACAACGCACCTTCACCGGTAACCAGCCCACTCCGTCAACACCACTGCCCGCAGCCACGACATCGGCACGAGGTCGTTCACACGTGTAGGAAGAAGAGCACTGAGCCAGAGAGGTTCCAGGACACACGAAGGCTCTGTCCGAGGGTCGGCCGACCGTCATCGCCCTCCTCATCCGGGACCCATCGCTCTGGGGAGGGGGTGGTGTAGTGGGCAGCACTTGCCGCCCCACGCACTAACGCCACCAGATGTCCTCCACCGGCACACAGAGCCTGGGCGGACAGCAGGGCAGTCTGCAACGCGACACAGGAGACTTGAGCAGAGCACCCAAGCAACTCCAACCCTTTGCGTGTATTATTTCTCGTCAATAAACAAGTATTTTATATGTTATATCAGGAGATGTTGTTCCTACCGCCGACCCTCCTCTATAACGTTAATTTTAAGATGATGTGTTTTGAGATGTTTTAACGATGACCCCCTAGACACGAAAATGTATTACCCCCTTCTGTAAATAAATATATATTTAAAGAATAAATAAGTGTATTGTTTCACCCTATGAGCCAAGGGGGTGAAACCCGCCCTCTACATATATATATATATATATATATATATATATATATATGTATATTTGCATCAAGCTGAGGACAGGACACCCTCATTGATTTCTCTTTATGAATCAACAACTCGCTTCGGAAAAATCTTTTCAATTAGAATTAGCTATTATAAATCGAGCGGTTGTAAAATTTAAGAAATAAATATTTTTGGAAAAAGGATAAAATACTGCCACTAGTATGATTATGTATTAATTTATTACAATTAAACTTTTTTTACATCTAAAATCTTGTTGAAATTTAAATATTATATTTTTCTTTACACAAATGGCTATCATGTATCTTAAAATTTCTACCACGATTACATTACCTTTTAAGATGAAATGGCTCGTAGCTCCAAAATGGTTGCCGACCCCTGCACTTCGAAAGTATAGATTTAGATATATAAAAGAATTTACAGTTTGAGGTCCTAGAGATACCATATATACTAACGAATTGACTATTAATATTTTTTTATTTTGATGTTAATAATATGCATAAAATTCTGAACAATTTAAGGTGAGAATGAACTTTCTCCAAAGTGCTGTTTATAGCGTAAGATGGGGCAAATATCCGCGCAAAAAAACCCAACTTTTAAACTGCAGTAAAATAAACGATCGGATTATTTAACGTCGACGGCAGCAATGCAGCTGACCACTGCCACTACTTTGGTCGGTTTTTTTTACCGACAACTACATTCGTCGGTTAGCCGCCGAAATGGTAGTCCACGTGACTAAATGCACGTTTACACACTCGGCATCCAGTCTACCGCCGACCGCTGAAGTTGAAAATTGAGAGTGTTGTATAGTGGTTATTATCATGGCCGAAGGGGTTATAATTGACAATGAATTGTTAATTCATTTCGTTCAAGAAAGGCCTGTGCTGTGGGACAAAACCTTGGACATTTTCAAAGATAGGAACGCCACAAAGAATGCGTGGGATGAAGTTTGTGTTCAGCTTAGGAGTGACTTCGACAAGCTGAAAGATAGCAAAAAGAATGACTTTGGTAAGTACAAATAATGTTATCTATTTATTTTATAATGTTATTGAATTGACCTTACTAGATGGTGTCAGATCTATGATCGACTGATGATGGTGGCGTCGGCAAGAATGTTTACCGCCCAGTGTGTAAATGCTAGAGCCGCAGCGGCAAAAAATCCGATCGGTAAAAAACGCCAAGTGTGTTCCAGCCCTAATAGTTCAGAATTTTATGCAGATTATTAATATCAAAAGAGAAATAGTACAAGTAATAAATTGGATGTTGATGAAGGCAGTCCAGAGTAGTTGTAAAAAATAAGACTATAATGGTTTTATTATGAAGAAGGAGAGAATAAATCTCCGAAACGTCGGTTTAACGAATAAATGTAAAATAATAAAACCATTATATATTGAAGGAGACAATAAAGAGTGTGTCTTCTGGTGGAAGTATAAATTTTATTTATTTATATCGTTATAAATAAATAAAATTTATACTTCCAGCAGAAGACACACTCTTTTATTGTCTCCTTCAATATATAAAAACGAGCTTTTCGTGCATGCCTTCGGCACGCCCTCGAAGCTCGGCCCTCCGGGTTGAATGCCCTGGCGGGCAGCGTCTCGGTCCAAAAATTTTATTCCTCTTAAAAACCACACTCCAAATGTATACCGGTAAACCCGTCATCTTAAATGTTTCGCCTCTTTAACTTTTGAGTGGCGGGGGGGGGGGGAGAGAGGAATAATGATCAATATATTTAATGTTTCTTAATTCAAAATGAATTGGAGTCTTTCATTTCAAAATTCGAGTCCAAATTAGAAATTAGAATTTCAAATTTGCCTGGTTAATGAAAATCGATTGGAGCCGCGCTGACAATTATATTTCAAATTTGCCTCGTTAATTATTATATATTTAATGTCTCTTAATTTAAAATCTATTGGTGTTTTTTCATTTTCATTCGAGTTCAAATGAATACAATATTATCTCGACACAAAGTCCAAATCAAAAATATCTAGTTTTAGTAAGAAAAATCAAGATATAAATATTAATGTCCCAATGGAGTAATCGGTAGAGCCAATGACTATAGTTCAAGAGTTCGTCGGTTCGATTCTAGGCAAGAGCGTAATTTTTTTAGAGAAATTTCTCTAAGCGTTGTTACAAATTAATCTAGATGAATATTATATAGTATTCTGCTACTCTCGGCAAAAACTTTCATTTTAAAACCATTATAGTCTTATTTTTTACAACCACTGTGGACTGCCTTCATCAACATCCAATTTAATATTTATACCAATCCGTCTCCTAAAGAAAAACCCTATCAGTACAAGTAATCTAATTACGGCGAACTTTTAAGAAACTATTTATATTAAGCATAAGAAAGATAAAATACAAGATGAATGCAAAATTTTATAGGATACGAAATTTGATTAGAAGTTTGTTAGTAAACAAATCAAAAAGAAAACAACAATCTATTCGAGATCAGCCATTTGTAAATAAAAAATTGGTTTATTAGAAATGGTTTCGATACAAAGATAATAATAATTACTTATAGAGAAATAATAAAGAAAAATAATATTTATTCCAATAATTTTAATTAAAATAATAATTCAATTTAAATAAAAATGATTTCAATGTTTTACAATTAAATTGTGCTCCTATTATATTTATATTTATAAATCAATGTTTCCTTGTATACATATTTAGTTAGAGTGATAGTATATATTTTATTAATTTTATATGAGTCGACCAAATAAAAAAGGGCAGTAATCCTATTTTAGACTGAAAATAGGATTTCATCCCAATTGTGTTTGTATTCAGAATGCTTCTTTCTGAATATTGACTTTTAAATAGATTCCATTTAATTTTGTACGCATAAAATCGATTTAGTATCCAAATGGACTATTTTCAAAGGTCAGCAGAATAGAGTTAAGATCCTCTTAGAGCAGGATCTAGAATGAGATACTTATTCTTTCTATGGTAAAGGAAAATTGAAAAATTAAACTATCGTTAATTTAAATTTTATAAGTTTTTTTTTTCAATTTTACTATTCAGTCTTTAATTCAAATACGGCACGTTTAATTTTATATGCATGAGCCCGGTTTAGTTTCAAAAAGAGATCATTTCTTGAAACTTTTGTCTTATGAGGCGAATGAGGCACTCATCTAATTTCTAATTTTGCTATAAATTAACACTTACTTAAATTTTAAGTAAAAAATAATATTTATAATAATAATATATTATAGAAATGTGAAGATGGAGACGCCATGAAATTTGTAATTTGTGCTAGTTAAATAAAAATGCGGATAATATCTTAAGTACATATATATTTTTATTTCTTTGGCGGAATGATAAATAAAAATATATTATACCGAGATATTAGCCGGATTTTTATTTAACTACCACAAAGAATATATATATATATTACTTTAAAACTCTAAGTAGTTCTAATTTATAAATCCATCCTCATAAAGTCGAAATGTAAAGTCTTTCCTAAATCTAATTTCTGAAGCTTCAATGAAGAAGAATTTTCTTAAAAACTCAATTAATCATTTCCTTTTACATTTCGACTTTATGAGGATAAATTTATAAATCGGAACTACTTAGAATATAATAATATATATATATATATATATATATATATATATTCTTTGTGGTAGTTAAATAAAAATGCGGCTAAAATCTCCGTGTAATAAATTTTTATTTCTTTGGCGGAATACTAAATAAAAATATATTTTACCGAGATATTAGCCGCATTTTTATTTAACTACCACAAAGAATATATATATATATATATTACTTTAAAACTTTAAGTAGTTCTAATTTATAAATTTATCCTCATAAAGTCGAAATGTATAGTCTTTCCTAAATCTAATTTTTGAAGCTTCAATGAAGAAGAATTTTCTTAAAAACTCAATTAATCATTTCCTTTTACATTTCGACTTTATGAGGATAAATTTATAAATCGGAACTACTTAAAAGTTTTAAAGTAATATATACTAAATCTGCTAAATTCTTCCCATGACAAAGGACAAACAATTCCACTTATCTGGACAAAAGGACACAGTAATACTTCCGGAAATGCAGACTATTTAGCCAAGAAGGCAGCCTACATTGGTAAGCCTCTTCAAGAAGGGACTCCTTGGAGTGATGTTTTTTCACATATGAAAGCAAAGAGTCGACAGGAGTGGGTTAACAATTGGGCCTATACGAGAGGTTCTGCACTCACCAGAATTAAACCATTTCCATAGTTTTCACCCATTCCTGATCTCTCCCGTAATGAAATAGTTACTTTTACACGACTCCGAATCAATCATACTTGTTGTTACTAATGCAGGTTTTCACTTTCTCCATCTCCCAACTGTTCCTGTTCTCCAACTCCATATCATCTCCTTTTCCAATGTCCCCTCCGGAAAAAATTAATACAACCACACCTTAGAGATCCCCCTCAACGCATCGAACAAGTTTTGAAAAATCCCACCAAGAATTTAGTTAAAGCAGTGCATCAATTTTTCATCCGTGCTAATATCAAGTTCTAAAAAGTACTTTGTTATTAATATTTTTTTTTTTTTTTTAACATATATATTTTATATATGTATGTAAGAATTATGTATAATCTATTAATTTTGTATTTTGTAATTCCTTTTTGTTTTTTGAGTTTTATTGTAAAGTGGTTTTATAATTTTTTTTTTTTTATGTAATTTAAAGAGAATGACCTCTGGTCACCTAATAAAAAAAAGTAATATATATATATATATATTCTTTATGAGTTAAATAAAAATCCGGCTAAAATATCTCAGCGTAAGGTATTTTATTTAGCATTCCGGCAAAGAAATAAAAATTTATTACACGGAGATATTATAGCCGCATTTTTATTTAACTTAATTACCACAAAGAATTACAAATTTCTTAGCGTTTTCACATCTCTATAATATATTATTTATTATAAATATTTTGGTTAACAAATTTACATTTTGAAGGAATCATCAATAATTAAAATTCATCACCACTTTTTGGATTATGTATTTTTTTCTATTTAATAAATTTTATATATATAAAGAAAATGCTTAACTTTTTTTTTTGTCGATTTATTAAACATTTTCAATTTATAATTGAAAATATTTGCTGTTTCAACAGTTTTGTTGCAATTAAGGTAAGCGCTCCAGTAGTGGGCCAGATGCAAGAAAAGTGCAAACATTAGCCTATCCAACTTTGAAAAATTGCGCTATATATAGCTTATGCCATGGGCTATATATATAGGGCTATTTTTCAGAGATGGATAAGCTAATGTTTGCACTTTTCTTGCATCTGGCCCACTATAGGTACAGGCCAGGCCCACTACTGGAGCCCTTACCTTACAATAATTCTTAAAAAAAATAGGCTTTTGATCCAGTGAAATCGTTGATTAAAAATTATTCTAAAAATTTTTTAAATTTTTGACTTACACCTTGTGACAATGTTCACTTGGGTCACAAGCCTAAATTTTTTCCGGCGAGTGGGGGGGGGAGAAGAATTATCGAGTTTTCTTAATTAGAAAAGGAGTCAATAGTTTTGTTTTGTACTATATATGCTTGAATATTCTCAAGTTTGCAACACTGGCCGACTCATATATTTTATTAATTTTATATAAGTGAGATGAATCTAGATACCAGTTCTTGTTTATATTTATTGAATCTAGTTACCATGGCAACCTCCACAATGGGAAGAACTACGCATGCGTGGGTTTTAAAATTTTGAGTAAAAAAAAAGTTGAATATTGCACTAGCGTGAGATAATCCAAATTTTATTTTCAAATAAAAACTTTCAGTTCAATTTAGTGAACTAAATGATTAATACAAAATTATAGCAGTATAGTGATTAGATTCAATAAAAGTAAAGAACTGTTTTCGAGATTCTTCTCACTGTGTAGTTATCGTGAAAAAATCTTTTTGCTTTTAAGTAGTATTTATTAACGGCGTTCTCGATAACGCCGGTGTTCCCGATGCTCTCGATGCTCCCGGTGTTCTCGATGTTCCCGATGTTCCCGATGACGCTCGCTTGTACGCCAGAGAAATTCGTCTACTGATCTGTCATACGAGCGTTTGTCTTGGGGATGGGGCGGTGGAGGCGGCGGGGGTGGTGGAGGATATTCTGGAGGTAGAGGCAAACCATCGTAATAGCGGGGTGGCGGGGGTGGAAGGGAATCGTAGGGTGAAGGACCCGGATAGACATATGGCAGGGGTGGTAATGTATGTGATAACGAGCGGACGTATTCGGAGACATAAGCCTCTGCGGCCCTTGCGCCCCAGGCGGCAGCCAGCCGATCACGTGGTCGTCCGATGCCACCTCGCGGGGCGAAATATTTCCTACGACTATTTCCACGATTTCCACGCCAGGGCATTCGTGGACGAATCGGAGGTGCTGAACGTGGCGGTCGTGGAATTCGTGCAGCCTCCTTGGCTTTTCTTAAAATGGGCGTCAATTCAATACCGTCGTCGGCTGGAAATAATCGACACAATTCTTGGGCCACCCGAGGTTCAACCTCTTGGCCGTCACGTCCTATTTTCACAGGTTTACCTTCATTCCAGGGATTGTACAAATGCATTGTATGGCAAAAAGGAAGTTCTTTGCGACATACCCAATCCACCCTGAAAACACCCCCAAGGGCTTTAGCACTAAGTCCAGGTGGAAGTACCCAAGAAATTGGCGAAACATCACGTCGACTTTCGCTATGTAGTCTCGCGAAACCTGCGAATCTGATAAACAAAATTTGTATTAAAATTAGGTAAGAGTATTGAGGGCTCTAAGGGCGTAAAAAGATCATGTTTGAAATCTGAAATTAAGTCCAGGACTCTAAAATTATCAGAGACTGCCCTTAAGCCCCGCGCAGCTTATTATATTTATTTTATCCACGACCGAAATTTAAAATTAAATTAAATTATTAATTCAAATTAAATTAAATTAGGGAACGAAGAAAAGATTTTTATATTATAGACAAAAGGATCAGCAGGGATTCGAAACCGGAATCTTGGCATGTGCGCTGCGATGCCTTTATAAGAGCCTTAGCTCTTATCCTCTCGGCCACCGATCCCCGAACCCAAGATGATACTTAATGTCTATATGAATTTGAAATTTCATTTTTATTTAATCTTTTAATCTCTTCCTCGTTCATTTTTCATCAACTCCTTATTTAATCAAATATAAATGTTATCTTTTCTTACTTATAGCCATAATAGGTAGGCTACATATGAACATTGCAGATTTTTCAAATGCATCTGATCATAACGCTTTTTCGTCATTATCTCAAATTCAACAAATGGGAGATTCCAAGAAAATCACAAGAGGTTGTCATCTATTAGATACGAGATGGAATTGATTATTTTTAATTAAAACAACCCTTCTGACATAATGATTCTGGTTTTCTTAGAAAATCTAAATCTATTTCTATATCGATATCTATATGCTTTGCGATAAAATACCATAATACTAGAACAAAATTTTACTTATAATTACAAAAAGTAAGAAAGTATGATTTAAATGAGTGTTCCGCAAAGTGTGTGCCGTGGTCATTAGATGGTGTGCCGCGGAAAAATATCAAGTTTTGTGAATAGCTGAGAGTTATACGAGCAGCAAGAGATAATTAGCAGCCTTATCAACGATTGCTCCAAATTTTGATCCCCTGTGCTCAGTTATGCATGCTCATGTTTTTCATTTTTCATTAAAAATATTTTCATATTATATTGATTTTAATAATAAATAAATATTGGTTTTTTTTTCTATGGTGAACCTTTAAAATTTATTGATATGGTAGGTATACCTTGAACACAAAAAGTTTGCGGAACACTGATTTAAATAATATACTTAAAAAAAAAGCAGACATTGTAAATCAACGATAGATATATCATATTCCGGATTTTTCTTTATTTTTAATTTTAAGGTATTGATTATTTTAAATAAATTCATCATAATAAATTGATCTTCATCGTCCTCCACTTCATTTTCATCTTCCGTATTATCATCTTCATTATAATAAATTGGATTATATTATATTTCATTTTATTTTAGTCCAATTTAGTTTTTTTTTTAAATTATAATTGTATTTTTAATATTATAGGATGTTTTTGGAACGAAGTTCCTTAACGGGTCTTGCGGTAGGAGTTAATTACAGTGGTACCTTGAGATACGAATTTAATTCGTTCTGTGATCATCGTCGTATGTCAAAAAAATCGTATCTCAAAGCAATTTTTTTCCATTTAAAATAATGTAATATATATTAATGCGTTCTAGCGATTGAAACTAACCCAAAACACAGTTAAATTACACATAATATACACAATTTGTATATAGATAAACGAGTAATAATACACTTAATAGATTAAAAAATTCAGTTTATTGGACAAAGTTTTTTTATTGAAGTTTTTCTTCAATTTTTGTACAACGTTTCGTCTCTCTCGAGACTTTTTCAAGTACTCAATTGGCTAGAACAACATTGGTTGAAATAAAGATAAAAATAACTGAGACATAGTAGAATTTTTTCTTTCTAGATTGATACCATAAAACAATATAAGTATAGAAACGTTGTACAAAAATTGAAGAAGAACTTCAATAAAAAAACTTTGTCCAATAAACTGAATTTTTAATCTACTAATTATAATGGACATTAATCAACATAATTAATACACTTAATGTTTATTAATATATTAATAACACACAATGTTTATTAATCATCACTTTAACGTCAGGCCTTTTTGGCCTCACTTTCCTGACTTTCACTGCGTGAGACCTTCATAAGGTAACGATCAATAGAGGTCTGTTTCTGCCTTCTTTTTAAAATGTTACGAAAGAATGTGAGACACCTATCATCAAATAAGGCACATCGCAAATTCGTATCCCAAATTTTTCGTTGTATGTCGAGGTATAAATTTTAGAATATTTCATGTTGTATCTCAAAACATTCGTATGTTAGGACATTCGTATCTCAAGGTACCACTGTATTTCTCAATAAGTTACAATTACTGGTTAGTATTTGATGTTAATATCTAAAAAATAATTAATAAAAATATATCGATATTTCGTATAAGTTATAGCTAATTTCGATATATCGATATATTAAAATAATTTGCCATCCCTAGTCCGGGGTATGATAGACCCTCTTGCACCCCCCTAAAAAGCTGTCTTTATTTAAAACAACCCAATAGTATTGAATAATTAAGGTTTTAAAGTCGAATCAATAAATTACCACTAAAAAATCTAAATTTTTGTAATAGTGCAGTCAAATTGTGGTTTTATCAAGAAAGTTTTGGGGTAGTTCTTTGCATATATATGTTTTTCGGGGCGCTGAAGCCAAATCTGAGGTCTCCCACCAAAATTTCGTGACGCAACATTGTAGAAAATGCAAAAAATATGAAAATTTCCATTTTTTTTGTCGGTTTTTTGCTTATAACTCGAAAAATATGAACTTTGCGTAAATAATCTTCTTATTCAAAATGAAAGTTCATAAAATTTCCTACAAATTTCATTATTTGGTTTTATTTATTTTCTTAAGCGAAATAAGTAGGTTATAATGAAAGGAAGTCCATAAATTATTTAAATTTAAAATTTTCTCATTGATATAAAAAATAATAATTAACACATTAACGAGAATTGTTTTGATCGCGCATTTTAAACAAGATATATATCTTGGTCCAGACTTAAGACTCAGCAGACTCCAATAGCTTCAACCAGCAGTAGTCTCGCGATATATATCTTGTTTAAAAAGCGCAATCAAAACAATTCCCGTTAATATGCTAATTATTCTTTGATATATCAATGAGAAAATTATAAATTTATTTAACTTTATTATTTCAAGTTAGAAATATATAAATTCAGTTAATATTTGACAAAAATCACCTGTTTTCGATTCACGATTGAATCAAATATAGGAAACTTATGATTCATAAATTATTTAACATTTAGGGAAACCGGTGTTGGTTTATAGTTAAACATATTAAACACAGGAATTTTTGAGGGGTTATAGTGGTGTTTCTCTTCCTCTTTGTGAAACACCACTATAGCCCATCAAAAAATTCTTGTGTCATAAATAATTTAAATTTTATTCAAATTCTGACGTTTCGGAGACTTTTTTCTGAAGAAGGAGAGAAAAAATTATCCGAAACGTCGGAATTTGAATAAAATTTAAATAATTTATGGACTGCCTTTCATTATAACCTAGTTATTTCATTATTTAGGTTATTTTCTCCGACCAACCGTTTGGACTCAAGCGCAAAATCCAAGTTTTCGACCTCGCAAGCCCCACCTCGCACTTTTTTCAATATTTTCCCATTTTGACCATGAAGGAGAATGTTTTCGACAAAGACCCTTCTATACATTTTTAAACTATATTAAATTTAGATATGGTACTATAATGTTTTAAAATTATAAATTGTGGTGTTTTTTGAGGCTCTTGAAAATAAATTTGTTAGAATATAAAGAAATTTTATTTCCTTTTTCTTAACGAAGACATTACATCTGTTTTCAAGGTTTTCAAGAGCCTCAAAAAACACCACAATTTATATTAAATTTGTTACAATTTAAACAAAGTTTCATCTTAATTGGATAAATGGTAATCCGTGCCTCAATGAGGTTCAAGTTTTGAAAAACTACAATTTTTTGCAATTTTTCCTTCATAAAATGAAAACTACTCATCCTAGAAACTTGATTTCTGTTTAATTCTCTTGGAAATTTTATTGACTTGGAACGTTTACTTGTACCACTTTTTTGATAAAACTTAAATTTATAGATATCCAGCATTTATTTTCCAAGACTTCAATTTGTGAGCAGTTTATATAATGCAAGAATTTCTCATTTAATGTAATAAGATAAGATAAGATAAAGATAAGAGTAAATAAATATTATATTTAATATGGATTTACTATGAGTTAAGGATACTAGGTCACTTATTTCACATTAAAATTAAAAAATTAAAAGATATAAAAATTTTTTTTCTTTTTCAATATATATATTTCGGGCTATCAACCCTTAACTCATAGTAAATCCATACTAAATATAATATTTATTTACTCTTATCTTATCGTTACTTTCTGTACTTCCTGAAGATGGGTTGATAGCCCGAAATATAAATATTGAAAAAGAAAAAAAAAATTTATATCTTTTAATTTTTTAATTTTAATGAGAAATAAGTGACCTAGTATCCTTAACTCATAGTAAATCCATATTAAATATAATATTTATTTACTCTTATCTTATCGTTACTTTCTGTACTTCCTGAAGATGGGTTGATAGCCCGAAATATATATATTGAAAAAGAAAAAAAAAATTTTATATCTTTTAATTTTTTTAATTTTAAAGTGAAATAAGTGACCTAGTATCCTTAACTCATAGTAAATCCATATTAAATATAATATTTATTTACTCTTATCTTATCGTTACTTTCTGTACTTCCTGAAGATGGTTGATAGCCCGAAATATATATATTGAAAAAAAAAAAAAAAAATTTATATCTTTTAATTTTAATGTGAAATAAGTGACCTAGTATCCTTAACTCATAGTAAATCCATATTAAATATAATATTTATTTACTCTTATCTTTATTAAAGATGTTTCACCTTGCACAAACACCACAATCTCTACTAATTATTAAGATAAGATAAATAAATAGAATGGCAAGTTACCTTCCGGATTCTTTTACCGAGAAAATCAACAAAACATTCCTGGCTTCCCTGTAGGCCTGATTGAGCTTGGATTCGTTCTGCGGCAACGTCGACCAGACCCCTTTGGCTTTGCTCAACGTCACATTTTCCGCATTGTTACTTTTCATGACAAAAAACCTGGCATCTCGAAACAAATAATTGAGCTTGGTTATATAATTATAGGACCTGCTTTTGTCCCTGTTCGAGGAGGGTCTCTGGCTGGAAGGCTTGGGCTCCGGGGTGGGGCTTTTCCGATCCCGCCTGTGACGTGACCGGGAACGCCGAGTTCGCTCCTCGGACGATTTCGAGCTGACAGAGCTGATGCTCGGCTGGCTCGAGCAGGCCTCCTTGCTCTCCGAAGAGGAAGAGCTCACCTCGCTACGGGTGTCATACTCGGGGATGTCCTCGTCAATTTTGAAATCGTCCCCGAGCTCGGAGCTCGCGCTCAGGTTTAGATTCTCGCCTTCGACCTCCTGGTCCTGGCTGGCCTCCAATTCAGCCTCGCCGTCTTCCATTTTAGACATATAGATACGACACACTCAGGGAAACACTCTTTTTTTTTTTTTTTTTTACTTTTTTAAATTAAAGAAGAGCTCCTCTTCTTTTTTTTCACTCAGGAATGTCCTTTAGGCCTAAAGGAAGAACACACATTTAAGAAACACGTCCATATAGAATAGTCCAGATAGAAAGATTTTATAAAACTAGTCCAGAATAGAGAATGTAAAATTGCAAAGGCCGGTCCCAGTAAATGCAAACACACACTGGTATAGGCAAAAGGAAAAGAGTCTATTATTTTGATTAGATGAAACATTTTGAATATATATATATAAAATTCTTGAGATAATTTACAAATATAAGAGAAAAGTTATTTTATTATTATTATTATTTTTTTTTTTTTTTATTTAATTGATAAACATAGAAATCTATAGATATGCATGTATATACCACTGGAATTAGGTTAAATCATCTAGCACAATATTCTTGATGCATTCACACTTGGTTTACAGAAAAATATTAGATTATTATTAAATTCAACAATATAAAAAAATAAAACTTAAAAAAAAGATTAAATAATTGAATGTGACAAAAGAAATTATTTAGTTGGTTATCAAGCATAAGCCAAAAATCAAAGATGCTGATTAGGTATGAAAAATAGATGACACATTTTATGACAACTTTTTAAATCAACATAGAGAGCGCTTCAGTCGATTATATATATATTGCGCTGGAATTGGAAAAAAATGAATATTTCCTTTTAATAAACTAGTACCTGGACACCGAGCGATGCTCGGTAAGTTTTTGCTTCAGTTAAAAGCTATATATTAATCCCTGAAACCCCCCACCTACGAAACCACTTCTCTCGCGCCCCGCCCCGAACCCAGTTTTTGCATTTCTAGCTTTCTAGAGGTCCACAGATTATGTGTATATAGGTATATAAATAAATACCGTATAATTATTTTTTTTAATTAAATAACCATTTTTGAGTTAATCAATTAAATTGGCAAATTCTAATATATAATAATATTTGTGGGATTTAAAGTTTTATAATCAATTAAATTGCCTAACTTTTAATATATATAATAAAATGTTTGTAATGATCCCCACTCCAGATCCACCCCCACCCCCATTATTAAATTAAAATTAAGGAAAAATTATTTCATTCTTTCGGGGGTCAGATAGACTAGGCGGTATCGTGACAGCGAGCTAACCAGGGGACCCGGGTTCGAATCCGACTCGAGGCATCCAGCTAAAATCTGACCCCCGGGGGTAGAGACAAATTTAAAAAAAAAATATTACTAGTATCGTAATTAGGCTTATGGCTAGAAAGGCCGAAAAGCCAAAAAAAAAAAAAAAAAAAAATTTCATTCTTTCCTTATGATCCATAAATAAGAACGAATTTGATATGTCAAATATTTTAAGACATAATAATTTTTCTCTTGCTTGCCCCCCTAGCAAGCCCCTAGCCTTATTTATAGAGTGTTGAATTTATAAACCGACGGACAATTCAGCTAGCAAACATATATATATATATATATATATATATATATGTCGCAGTTGGATTGCTTAATCAGCTGTTTTACATAACAACAATAAAACAACAATATAAATAATAAACAATAAGAACAATATTTTAGATTAAACTTTTCTATCTCGGATTGTTTAATCAGCTATACTGTTTTACATAACAACAATAAAACAACAATATAAATAATAAACAATAAGAATATAAGAATAAATGTGTTTTTTTGTCAAAAAAGAATAAAACTACTTTTAACACCTATTTTATAATCAGCTATACTGTTTTACATAACAACAATAAAACAACAATATAAATAATAAACAATAAGAATATAAGAATAAATGTGTTTTTTTGTCAAAAAAGAATAAAACTACTTAACACCTATTTTAAAGAGAATTTCTATCCTCAAAAAATTTAGATAGGTGTATATATAAAAATAAAAAATTCTCAGAATTAATTAAGAAATTAATAAGAATAATATTTTAGATTAAACTTTTCTATCTCGGATTGCTTAATCAGCTGTTTTATACATATCAATAAAACAATTTTTTTTTTTTTTTTTTATTTATTTAAATAAATATAATATAATAATTTAATAATAAATAAAAAAAAAAAATTCTTTGTTCAATTTGATTCATTTAGTTTTTTGACAAAAAACAATTAATTTGTTTAAAAAGTTTATATTTTATGTTAGTTGATGAATTGAATGAATTGTGATAGAAAAAAGAATATTGTTTGAAATGTTTTTTCTCGTAGTAAAAAATCCTGACAAATAAGTTTAATAAATGAGCCACTGAAGAAGTTGCAAAACAGCAACGAAACGTATGGCATATTTAATCAAAACTTGTATTTAATTTAATTTAAAGTCTTGTCCAACTCCCTACGATTCCTTTAATAATATATATTATGTTTATGTTCATTATATATTCTTGGATTTATATTTAAAATTATTGTATATACATATAATCTTTATGGTCTTTATATATTCTTTATATGTATTACCCACTTGAATTTATATTTAAAAAAAATTATTGTATAAATATATAGTGTAAAAGGACTTTAGTCCGTCTAATAATAATAATAATAAATAATAATAAATAAAGATTTTGCCTAGGGCCCAAAAGAGTTTAAATCCGCCCCCTGTGAATAGGCGGCAAAATCGTAAATCCGCCACTGTTTATATAACTATCTTACAAAATTAGAACCTTTATTTTTACACCATTGGGGGAGAGTCATGAGCCCCCCTCTGGGACGCCACTGCATTAGATTAAATGATTTAATGCTGGGTTACAATAAATTAGCCCGTACAAAAAATATTGCAACATCCTTTTGAATAATGCTAGAAATTTTAGTTACAGAATTGTCCAACAGATGACCTCACAAAATAAAAATTATTTTAAATTAATATTTAATGTTTAATATTATAAATATTTTTATTAATAGATAATTTCTCAAAAGCATATCTTATAGAAAATAATTATCTTTATTAATTTTTGTAAATAGTTAATTGAAAAACAAATAGAAAAATTATTATACGTATATAAAAATAAATCCCATTAAATGAGTATAATATATATGTTATTAGTATAATAAAGTGACAAAAACACTATTTGGCGAGATCATACTTCACAGGATCATTTCTGTAGTATATCTTCACTATTCTTTTGCAAAATCGAATAGAAACATTCAACTTCGAAGATGATTTGTATTCCTCTGTTCTGAGCGTGAGACCGTCTAGTACAAGTTTCAATACTTGCATCTAGACATCGATGATCGTTCTCCAATTCTTTTTTTAAGAATTGGTCGAATAGAGGAAATTCTGAGGAGTTGGACAATTAAATAATTAAGAAATTTATTATTAAATAAATTTCAATCATAAATAAATATTTAAATATAGATTAATAGAAACTATTGTTATAAAAAAATTTTCGTCCATTGTTAGATTAGTCTATTTATTTCTTAATTGTTTATTTGTTATAATAATGGATTTATAATTTTATTTAAACGAAACAATCAAAGTTAGTTAGAATTAGACTAAATTTAAGAAGCATTGTTTATTTAAAAGATAGAATTAAAAATATATGTAGCTAGATTTTCAGAAAAATAAATAAAATTGTGATCAACTATTTAGGGCCAGTTTCATAAAAGTAGCATGACCCTATGCTTAGGGAACATCCTGGGGTTTTACCTCTCCAAATGTGTTTCATAAAAAAAAAGAGGGTGATCTCAAACTTAACTCTCCGAAATTGATGGGTTATTTATCTTTATCCTGGAGTTAACCCTGTGTTTATTTTTACATTAGAAAAACATTTTATAGGTTAGAGTTTCAAATCAAAAGAATTAAAAACAAATCGTTATAATATTATTATTATACTATATATATTTATCTAGATTAATTTGTAACAACGCTTAGAGAAATTTCTCTAAAAAATTACCCTCTTGCCTAGAATCGAACCGACGAACTCTTGAACTATGGTCATCAGCTCTAACCACTAGACCAATGTCACATTAATATTTATATCTTGATTTCTTTTACTAAAACTATATATTTTTGATTTTGACTTTGTGTCTAGATAATATTGTATTCATTTGAACTCGAATGAAAATGAAAAAACAGCAATAGATTTTAAATTTAGAAACATTAAATATATATTAATTAACGAGGCAAATTTGAAATATATATATTCGAATTTTGAAATGAAAGACTCCAATTCATTTTAAATTAAGAAATATTAAATATATTGATAATTGTTCCTCCCCCCCCCCCCCCTCGCCACTCAAAAATTAAAGATGCGAAACTTTTAAGAGACGATGTATTTTCGGTAGTTTACGGGTATACATTTGGAGTGTGGTTTTTTGGGAGGAATAAAATTTTTGGACCGAGACGCTGCCCGCCAGGGCACTTCAGCCCGGAGGGCCGAGCTTCGAGGGGCGTGCGGAAGGCACGCACGAAAAGCTCGTTATATAATATTAAATTATTATAGCCAAATATACGTTAACACGGGACTAGAATAAAACAAATTATTATATAGGTATATTTTTTAAAAGTAAATATCTAATAAATTAAATTAAAAAATTTCAAACTAAAATCGAAGAAAGCAGATATTTCTAATAAAATAGTTATATTTTTATATTTATTTTGTAGAATAAAATTAGCCCATACAACCACGGAAGCGATTACTAAACCTCCTATTCCCCTACCGCCCAAAGGAAGAGCTCTTATCAAAGGAGATGAGAAGATCAAAGAATTGTTCTTAACGCGCATATTGATCCGAAATTAAAATTATTGAGCTATTGTACATTCATTAGACCTATTATCACATACGGATGTAGCATTTGGTTTAACCAAAGTGCATCCGCTATGGAACGCCTTAGAATTTTCGAAAGAAAATGTCTAAGGGCTTGCACAGGCCTATACAGAAGTCCAGAATCAAACTACCTGAAATATATATCAAATTCAAAATTATATAATTCGGCCCAAATAAGCAGAATTGATTGCTTTATCATAAATTTAATTCGGAAATACTATATTCAGGTAGTTAAAATAACAGAGAATAGCTTAATTTTCGGATCGGTGTACCCTAACGAACAATACTTTGAGAAAACCCATCAGACGGGCTTTATCCCCCCTGAAGCATTTCCCTTTATGGACGCACGTGGGTTTATTCAAGATAATAATAAAATTCCTATTCTCTACCACATGAACAGAAATAGAAATAATAAAAAAATTTTAATTGATCCTCTCCTTGACATTAGTAGATTAAACTCAAATTGGAGATTTAATAAAGCCTTCTTCAGAAAAAATGGAAGGGAGAGCCGCACCCTGAAGAATGCTGGTGGCTCGACCAAAGATAATATTTTTACCAAGTCCAATTACCTTGTTCTCTTATTTTTTATTTTGTTAAATTGTTAAATTTTTAGTTTAATACCTTTTATTTCGTTATTTTATTAGCATAATTAAACTATGCTAAAAAAATATACATAAATGTAAATAAATAATAATATGTAAATAATTAAATATTATAAAAAACTCTTCACCCCCCCCCCCCCCATCTACCTGTCCACCTTTTGGTTTCTTCTCTTTGTATAATACCTCTTTTTCTTCCTTTCTGTTCCTTCCCTTCATATATCCGGCGAGGTTCTCAGCTTTTTCCTCGCCAAAAGTATTCCAAATACTTAATTAATAATTCCCACTTTGTAAAAAAAAATTTTGTAAATAATATTGTATATAAAAAATAAAAAAATGTAATAACCCCGAATGTCATCCAAGGCAATGTAGGTTAAAATGTAATATATTAGTGCTAGATCCCAAAATGTTAGGGGACCTAAAAAAAATCATATGTACATAATTGCTGAATAAAACTAACATTTTAAAACTAAAAAAGGAGATGATGATGGATAAAGGTGTTAATAAATTAAGTTTTAGTTTTTAGTAAATTTCAATTGAATAAGCGGAGTTGAAGGAGACAATAAAAAGAGTGTGTCTTCTTGCTGGAATTATAAATTTTATTTATTTATAACGAGACTATAGTTTCGAGGGCTTTGCCCTCTTCATCAGTCTATTACAATGTATTCACAGGAATTAATTTATGAATGAAAGTATTACATTTTTCATGTGTTAAGGTTCTTCTTCTCTTCCTCGAAACTATAGTCTCGTTATAAATAAATAAAATTTATAATTCCAGCAGAAGACACACTCTTTTATTGTCTCCTTCAATATATAAAAATTCTGCTACTCTCGGCAAAAACTTTCAATTTGAATAAGGAGTAATGGGTGTTTGTGTTTAATGATGGATTTTCCATGGAATGAATTGTTTGAAAGGGAGTTTAATTGGCCCCCACCAATTAAACCTTAATTGAACAAGGAACTTTTCGTAAAAATTATTAAATTGGCAATAATCATGGTAGCTGATGTAAAATAGACTCATGTATCCACATCCATTCCTACTGTAAACATATGTGGTGGGCCCATACAACAAAGCCCATAATGTACCTAATAAAGATAAATTTTACAAAATTTAAATAAAATGTGAGATTTGAGGAAAAATCAATATTATGTAAGTTATTTTTTTTTTTTTTTTTTTGGCTTTTCGGCCTTTCTAGCCATAAGCCTAATTACGATACTAGCTATATTTTTTTTTAAAATTTGTCTCTACCCCCGGGGTCAGATTTTAGCTGGCTGCCTCGAGTCCAGATTCGAACCCGGGTCCCCTGGTTAGCCTCGTTGTCACGCTACCGCCTAGCCTACTGACCCCCCTATGTAAGTTATTAAATAAATTTATGTTTAAAAATATTTTAACAAATTATTAAAGAAACTTTTTTGTTGTTGTTCCGCTAATTTTGTCCATGAGTGTATATATATCAATATTCACGTATACACACTCTTTCATGTTTTTAATTCTTATTACTTTACCATACAGGTATGGTCAAGTATTGTAATCGTGCATGAAAAAAGTGTTTTTTTCCTTCTTTTTTTCGAAATATGTCAAAAACGGCTGAAACTATTTTCACTTATAATTACACGAGAGCTTAATATAATCGTGTAATTATAAGTGAATAATAATAAAAAAATATAAATATTCGAGAAAAATCTCAAAAAATTTCTAATAAATATTATAGAATCCATGTTTGACCTTTTTGTTAATTGAATTTTTGTTGTTTCAAATTTCGATCATTTCTAAAATCCATATTTTTTTTTTATCTAAAATTTTGAAATTGGAAATGTCAAAATTGAGTCCGAAGTTGAATGGCTAGATAAATACGTTTCTAGATTGTTTTATAAAAGATTTATATTTATTTATCATTATTTTCGAATTTCAGAATTTTATTCATGTATTTGTTTATTAACAATTTGAATTTATTATCTTTTAAATTAATTTATTTAACGTGGCGACTTTTGTTTAATTACAATTTAACTGGTGTTTTAATCACTCAACGGAAATTAATATATTGCATACATATTAATTAGATAAGTAAATGATTTTATTTAGATAACATCAGCTTATTCTTATAAAAAATTGATATTTCATTCATTTTATTTATAGAAATAAAAAATGAAATCTGTCAAATTGACAGGTCATTTGTTTTTCTGCTGATAAATAAACAATAAGAACTATTAAGATTTCGTAAACTAAATAAAAAGAAAGAGGATTTTTCAATTGGAAATATGTTTACAAGAATATTTTCTTATTCTAAACTTAGAACAGAAGAAAAAACGGAACTAGATTTTGAACAAGAAGAAAAACCAATCTTATATATTTTTTAAGCATAAGCATAATTTAAGGTAGTTGTTTCACCATATGGGTTTTCTTAGGATTTTTTTGAAATTTAGATAGATTATTATTTAAATACTTGTGCATCGATTGGTGGCAAAAAGAAATTTATGAACAATATAAGTAGTTCCGGACATATTAAATTCCAAAGATAGAGTTTTTCAGACTTAGGTATACATTGCACTATACGGGATATCGGAAAGTTTACATACATATTTAATTAATTGGTTTTTTAATTTTAAAACTCACTAATAGGTTATAGCAAATATTCAAATATTATTTATTTTTATTTATTTAACAAAGTATACAAACATAGGACCTTAGGTCCCACCTAGTGTTTATACATAATTTAGCAACAATATTTTACAAATTTGGCAAAAGAGTTCACCAATACACAAATTTTATGGGGGAAGAAGAGAGAAAAAAAGTAGAGAAAGATTAGAAGACATAAAGGAAATAAGAGTAAGGAGTATCAGTTATTGGGTGGGATCCATAAAGAACGAAGACCTGAGAGCACCAAGAGTCGGGTTTGCATGAAATTTGGATGGAAGTTCATTCCAAAGCCTTGCACCCGCCAATTTGAAGGAATGAAAGAAGTGTTTAGTTTTATAGTGCACCTGCACTAGCGTTGTCTTCCTGGTGGAGCGACCGACGACAAATAGATTTTCTAAGTAAGACGGGCAAATAAATTTTTCAGAATTTAATAGCTTATAAATAATCACACAACACCGCCAAGCGTAAAATTTAGAAAGATCTGTGTTTAAGATGAGTTTTTTATCCTGGTCCGAAAGATGGCTACGTGGTTTTAGATTTAAGACATAGCGGGTGCATGAATTCAAAGCTATTTCTAGTCTTTTGCCCGATTTACTGTCGAGGGAATTCGAAAAGATTATGTCGCAGTACTGGAAAAGGGGTGCTAATAAACTCTTGCTTAAATTGAGGCGAAGATTATATGGCGTGAGATATGAGAGTCGCTTCAGTGAGTGAAGGGCTCCATAAACACTACGGCATATATTATTTATTTGCACTTTCCAAGATAAATTGCACGAAAAAGTCAATCCTAGATTCTGAGCTGAGCAAGTGAATGGAATAGTATTGTTATTGTAGAGAATAGGAGGTAGTAAGTTAGTAGGAAGGCATTCTTTGAATAAGATATAATAGCCTCCGAGTTTAGAGGATTAACAGAGATTAAATTATTCATGGCCCAGGAAGAAAGTGACAGAAGCTCTAGGTTCGATTAAAATTAGGAATTTTTTGTTTGTTTTTAATTAACAGGTGTCTAAATCATAACATTACAGGTGTGTTTACAAATAAAGTGGTTGAAGTGGCTTTTTTATATAACTTGCAAAACAAATCTTGTTAATTTTATGTTTTTATTTCAGATCCTATACGATTATTTCTTTTTTATTATTATTTTCCTATTCATTTTTTTATAATGTTTAATCAACAGTGAACGAATGTAGGCAAATTGGTGTTCGAGTAAACAAATATACACATTATATGTAGACTATTAGAAAGCTAGAAATGCAAAAACTGGGTGCGGGGTGGGGTGGATTTGGGAGGTGCAGGAGGTGGGGTGCAGTTGTGGGGGATCCGGGGGTGGAGTGGGGGCGTGGTGGGAGTGGACGAGGTGTGTGGTTTCAGGGGGCGGGGGGTCAGGGGTTACCGTGCATCGCTCGGTGGCTCCAGGTACTAAAAAACTAAACCAACATTAAACAATAACTAATACATTTTTTAAGAAAATTTTAATTCATAGTTACAACACAGTTTCTGAGATAACAATGAAAAATTTACACTAAAAACAAGCTGGCAACAAAGCATTTATGTTAACCTAAAAGTAGGTTAACTTTAGCAATTTTTCGACGTTTTTTGCTTCTACCATTGTTGCAACAGCTTTCAATCGCTTATTAAGGACTTTTTGTTTTATAAATCTCCCTTTATAATGTACTTTATCTGAAATTTCTATGATAAAATATATACAAGCTCGGACAGTGTTGCCACATTTGTCAAACGAGCACGGGATTGGCTAGTAGTGGTACATAAACAGCAAAAAGTTTTGGGCTTATGAATTATAAATCATTATTGTCTGTTCTATATACTCTAGTATTAACTTTTTATTTAATGTCCGAAACAAACTACCTTAAATGTTAATATGTAAGCTTTCATTTTTCCCAACTAAAATGTTTTGTAACTTAAAAAACAGCTGAGTTATTCTTATTTCAAAGACACCCTTTATAAATATTTTGGCACATAGAACGAACTCTATTAATCTGTTCGCAGTCAATCAAGCAGAGAACACACTCTTTAATTTATCATCTTATAAATTCAACAAATCCACTACTTCCGAAAAAAAAACCTTTTCAATAATTTATTTCATTATTTTTTCTAGGAAGAAGAAGAAGACCAAGTTGAAACGGAAACATCACTCAGATGTTCTTTTAAGAGGATCATATTATATGTATTATATTTTCTATTATGGATTGTATTCTATAGTATTGCATTATATTGTCAATTTGGTGCAGTATATTTTGTTTTATCTGCCCTGATATTTATCTATTTAAATACAAGTACAAGAAAAAAAGGTAAAGATGAGCCAAGTGCTTATTCGGTTTTTAATAAAAATTGTGAATCAATTGATGGAGCAATAAGTGCAGAACAATATCAAAGAGAAATTATATTTGGTGGGGTAAATATTTTCTAAATGATGTATATATACCGGGTGAGTTTTTTATCTTGAGACATTCTTATAACTCAAAACAGTGCATTATATGAAAAAAAGTTTCAAATAAAAGTTTATTTATATCAGGGGGGGAAACTAAACTAAGCTATTGTTTTTCTACCTAGAACAAGCTTTCAAGGGTATTTCGAGTTCAAGTTCTGTTTTTTAAATGGAAACCTATATGTTTCTGTACATATTCTGAATCTAGAAAAAAATCTGAACAACTTTCATTAGAACTATTTTTTTGTACGACATCAAATAAAAAGAAAATATTAAATTAATTAGATCTCAAAAAAAATCCAAATAATTATTTTTAACAATCATTCAGCTTAATTATCAAATAATAATGATCAAATATTTAATTATTAAATAAATAATTTAATAATTTTGCCCTCAAAAGCTTCATTTCATCGTGTTGTAAATCTATTGTAAAAAAATAAATAAAAAATAGGAAATGTGAAAGCTACGAAGAAACTTTTTTTTTTTTTTTATTTTTTTCTACCCCCCTTGGCCTCGGGAACTAATGCCGATTTAGCCAGTCTTCTCAGATTCACTAAGAGTAGGTGTATTACAAAATTACGAAAAAACTTAAAAGGGTAAAATAACGAAATTGGAACTGGAATTCACCCAGAAGACACTCATACATTCTGGAATGTCTCTGAACAGTTAATTAAAAATTATTATTATATTATTTATTTATTAATAATTGTATTTTTGATCATTATTATTTGATACTTAAGTTGAATGATTGTTAAAAATAATTATTGGGATTTTTTTGAGATCTAATTAAACTAAAATAAAATTGATTTAATATTTTTTTTTTATTTGATGTCGTATAAAAATAGTTCTAATGAAAGTTGTTCAGTTTTTTTCTAGATTAGGAATATGTACAGAAACATATAGGTTTCCATTTAAAAAACGGAACTTGACCTCGAAATGCCCTTGAGGGCTTGTTCTGGGTAGACAATCAATAGCGTGGTTTAGTTTCCCCCTTTAAGTATATAAATAAACTTTTATTTGAAACTTTTTTTCATATAATGCATTGTTTTTGAATTATAAGACTGTCTCAAGATATATTCTTAATTAAATTGATGTTTTACTTCTGTCAGACACTGTTTTTGTGATTTAAGTGATTCAAATGTCTGTTTGTTAGCAATGTCGAAAAAAGATAATAATCGCTTTATTTTATTATTATCACATAAGCCTATGTTCTCTAACCCTTTATATTTACAGTGCACTAGTGCTATAAAAATATTGATTGGCAAGAAAGTAATTTCGGTTTTGTAGTAATAAAAAAAACTCATTTTTTTTAATACAAAGAATAAAATGTGACAAATCAGAGGAAAAAAGCCGTGTTAAAACTTGCAACGTTTCGCCAATTTATTGTGGCTTCATCAGGCTCTTAATCAAATGAAGCCACAATAAATTTGCGAAGCGTTGCAATTGATCGCAAGTTTTAACACGGTGTTTAATTGTTTCTTTTTTCCTCTAATTCTGATAAATAAATAATAAATAAATAAATCTTTATTTCTCGACCTGCTTAGAGGC
The DNA here is from genome assembly GCA_024734495.1 of Forficula auricularia. Lineage (NCBI taxonomy): Eukaryota > Metazoa > Arthropoda > Insecta > Dermaptera > Forficulidae > Forficula > Forficula auricularia. The sequence goes on from JALMQS010000108.1 coordinate 207,832, forward strand.
ACAAGTCCTCTGTGGCTAGGTCCTCCAAACATCAATACAATCTAGCTACAATATATTAATAAACATCAATACAAATTAATTACAACAATTCAAAATTTAAGCTCAATATAGGCTAGAAGGAACTGAATAATAATGACAACGCTGTGACCAAAGCCCGTACTTGCGTTCGAACAGGTAATACCACGTTGTTATCGACCTTCAACAGCCGAAACCCTGCAGACTCCAATTCCCCTACAGGTACTATATAAGAATCGAACTCCACGTCTCTAAAATCAGAATATTCGTAGCTTCAGTACTATTGATGACCTACTACCTTGAAAGTCAATGAAGGTTGATTTACTTCATCTAAAAGGTTGGTCAAGTTTTTGTAAAAGTTGACAAAGGGTAAAACCTTAGAATTAACATTGTGCCCGGCAGGGATGGCCAATCAGATGGAAGTGAGTGTCATCTGATTGGCCATCCGGCCGGGCAGGTGAATTCTAAGGTTTTACCCTTTGTCAACTTTTACAAAGACTTTATCAACCGATATACAACTGGCCCTAAGAGTTCTGCAAACTTCGAAAAAATTGTAATCAGATGGTGCCAGGTCAGGGCTGTATGGTGGATGCGACCCAACCAAGCTCCAATAATTTCCCACTAGTTACCAAAGATGTGTGAGGCCTTCCATTATCATGATGGAACACAATACCTTTACGATTTGCCAATACTAGTCGTTTTTCTTTGATTGATTCATCCTATTTCATTAGTTGTTGACAATAAACATCTGAATTGATTGTCTGGTTGCTTGGAAACAGCTCAAAATACACAACACCTTTGTAATCCCACCAAATTGACGGCATGATCTTTTTTTGATGTAATTCTGCTTTCGATATGGTTTGTGCTGGTTCATCATGCTTGGACCATGATCGTTTTCGAGTGATGTTACTGTAGGTGACCCATTTTTCATCACGAGTGATGATTCTTTTAAAAAAAAGGATCGTTTTCATTGCGCTTAAGATATCGCAAATATTGATTCTTTGTGTTAAGTTAATACCTTTCAATTCATGGGAACCCAAATATCGAGCTTCTTAACGAGTCCAAGACACTTTAAGTGATCTTCAATGGTTGTGTGCGATACATTTAACCTCTGCAATCTCTCGAACAGTTATATGACGATCCTCTTTAATAATGACAGTAGGTCGACCAGAACGTTGGTCATCTTTGAGTGAAAAATCTCCAGAACGGAATTTTTTAAACCAATTCTGACACTTGCGCCCTGTTATGCAATCAACACCATAAACTTCACATATCTCTTTGTGAGCTTCTGCAGCTTTCTTTCCTTTACGGAAATAAGAAAGTAAAATATGCCGAAAATGTTCGTTTTTGAACTCCATTTTAAAATTGACCCTCTACTAACAGCTACAAACAAAATCACACACCATGTGTTTCTAATGTAACCTTATTGTGACTGATATCAAATGTCAAAAGCCAAAGAACATCACTGACAGATCAAAATAAACTGCAACGGATCGTTGCTAAACTTTATCCAAATTCATTTAAAATATTAATATGTTTATTCCTTTATTATTAATCAAATATCACTTGCAATTTGCAGTTCATGTTGAATTCAAAAATAATGATCGATTCTCATTTAACAGTCGAGGAATAACCATTCTACAATGGATTTTTGACGTTTCGGTTATTATTGGTAACTATTGCTGGAGACATGGAGGAATCGGCTTAAAATCAAAAATAACGATCGATTCTTATCTACTACTAGAGGAATAACCTTATTGCATTCCATTTTTGATGTTTTGACTATTAATGGCAACCTCTACTGAAAACGTGGAGGAATCGACTTAAAATCAAAAAGACTAAATTCTTTTTTGGTAAACAACTCAAGCTTGACTCGGGTTAACCCAAAAAGACCCGGAGATGTAGGCAGAGTTTTTCTGCTCCGCAGGCGCGTTCGAAGTTCCCTGGAATTCTCTAGCAGTAAGATAGGGGTTTGGAACGCGTAGAGCGTTATAAATAAATTAAAAATTTATAATTCCAACAGAAGACACCCTCTTTTATTGTCTCATTCAATTTATAAAAATTCTGCTACTCACAGCAAAAAACTTTCAATTTATCTAATAGATAGATATTAGTGAAAATTTTATTTTAAAATATAACTATAACAATTTATATATTAATATATCTTTTATTCATATGAAAAACGAAAAAATAACTTTTCAGTAAAATATCCTGTCATCGACTCTAAAATATATTATCAAGGGGTGAACCGCGACCTAAAATCGTGTACACCTACTTCCACTTTCATTTCCAAGTAGAAGACAATAGATTATCTAATGAATTCCAAAGTAATTCCAAATAATTCCAAAGACGCTGTACACCTAATTCCAATCGCGGTTCACCCCTCGTATATTATTATCATTTTTTTTTCTCCAAAGCTAACATCAGATTACATATCAATATTCCCTTAAAACCATAATTAATAATATTCTTACTTTTTTCTATAAACATTAATAATATATAAAATCTTGTTATTTATTTACCATATAATTTTATATTGAAATATATTTTAATAAAAGAAATATATTAATACCAAAAGTGCCTTATCATTAGAATTATTTTTATTTAAAGTTAATCTACTTAGTTAGAGACTCTTTGTACAAATTCATATGAAAATATTTAAATACAGGAAACTTATTTTTCTATAAAAAATTCCTCGACATTTCAAAATAATCTAAAAATTTCATGGGTATTTTTAAAAATTACAAAAGAACATTTCTCTATATGTCGGATTGCGGATTAGTTAATCAGCTGTTTTCCAAAAGAGCTCCGTCAAATGTAAAACAGCTGATTTTTCACTGAACTTTAACATGTAGAATTGCATGAACGTTTTGCATTTATCAATCAATGATTAGGGGTTTTGTAAAACAGCTTGAAACGTAACTTCGGATTGTAAATTTTAGTTTTAATTCCAATAATTGTGATCTCAAAGTATTGTTAAAAATACTATTCATTCTATAAAGATGTTGTTTTATTATTTTAAGCGTTGTAACCAAAATAAAATTTTTGGTACTTAACGCCACCGCAGCTAGAGATTTGGCGGTTTTTAAATTTCGCCAATCTACACCTAAAATTTTTGAGATAAATCATAAAATAGAATAAATCAGTTCCCCTCTGTCAAAAAACATTTTGAATAGGTTCGGTTTATGATCTCGGTTCGATTAGATAAAAAATGCGTTCCCAAACAAACCTTGCTAACAACTTGAATAGGTTCGGCTTATGATCTCGGTTTGATTAGATAAAAAAATGCGGGTACATTAACGCTACCGCATTTGTGAGAGGGGCCCCCAAGTATTCCTAGACGCAATTCAGAGGCGGAAGCTATCAGACTGATAGGCGATCCTACGATTAACTGACACTCTCGACTCCCTAACCCATCGTAAAGATCTGTCTCCGCCCTTTTCCCTTTTTTATAGATATTAAATTAAATCGATAATCCCACCAAGGGCTTCATTTGCGCGAAATACACGATTTTCTAAAACTCAACACCCCCTCCTACGCGCTTAAACTAGATACTAATCGAACAAACGCATTCGCCAATTCATTTATCCCTATGACATCTAGAGACTGGAACTCTCTTCCCCGACTGTCTTTCCAGCTAGCTTATAACCTTCAATCTTTCAAGACCAGCATCCACAGATACCTTCGACTGCTACCCAATCCTAAATCTCCCCTTATCTTCACGTTATAAGGGTCCACCGCGGAACTACAGAGGTTGTACCTTCTTGGTGCAACTTCTTCTTGTATCAGTATCATTATAAAAAAAAAAAAAGGTTTAGTTTTGGTAACGCATTTTTTATCCTAATCGAAATCCGAGATCATAGACCATCATAGGTTCTATTCAAGTTGTTTTTTGACAGAGGGGAACTGATTTATTCTATTTTATGATTTATCTCTAAAATTTTAGCTATAGATTGGCGAAATTCGCCAAATCTGTACCCGCGGTGTTAATACGTAAGTACCAAATTTTTTAATTAAATGTATAGTTAACTAGGCTACAAAAAAAGACTGTTTTCTTTTGTCATAAACTGTTGATTATGACCATGTAATATGCATGGGTAAAATCGTTAAAAGTTAACTTTATTATATTTGCAAGTCAATAACTTAAAATTCTCGTGAACAAAAATATAAATAAAAAATATATAACTTCTTAAATGTCATACTTTTTTATTTAATCACGATCGCCCTACACCAAATGCTTGTTGTGACTGCAGATAAGCCATTCTGCAAAACGTTTCTAAACATTGATAGCAGTTTTGTTGACAATCCAGCTAGACTTTTTACAGCTGTTTTACATAACGGAGCTTGCTGGGAAAACAGCTAGCGGCCATGTAAAACAGCTGATTAAGCAATCCAACTGCGACATATTATATACAGGGTTTTTCATACTATCCTAACGTGTCAACTGACTTATTAACACATCAGTTGTTCTTTAGTTGCTACAAGGAATACATATATTTATTTATTTAATAACTAGCTGCGAGGCCCGCCTTCGGCTGCCTTCTTGCTAGCTAAGAGGCTAAGCCTGGGATTTGGTTGAGTTTGCTCCAAAGGCAAGAATTTTCATTTTTTGTCCCTCTCCCCCTTTTTGGGAATTTTTTAAACAAAGTTGTGAGAAATCATATCCCCTACTAATTTGCTCATAACAAAATTTGCCGTAGAGTTAATAGTTTAGGAGTTATAATATTAATTATTTATTTATTTTATTTCTGTAATCCTTATTGTATTGATCATACAAAAATCGGAATTTGGTACTTACGTATTAACGCCACCGCAGCTACAGTATATGGTGGTTTTAAATTTCGCCAATCTATAGCTAAAATTTTTGAGATAAATCATAAAATAGAAACAATCAGTTCCTCTCTGTCAAAAACAACTTGAATAGGTTCGGTTTATGATCTCGGTTCGATTAGATAAAAAATGCGGGTACATTAACGCCACCGCAAGGTTTGATTGGGAACGCATTTTTTATAATCGAACCGAGATCATAAACCGAACATATTCAAGTCGTTTTTTGACGAGGGGAACTGATTTATTCTATTTTATGATTTATCTCGAAAATTTTAGGTATAGATTGGCGAAATTTTCTAAAAACACGCCACCCAGCTGCGGTGGCGTTAACACTTGTGGGTAATTCTCGGAATCTTTCTGATGAGCTCTTCATCCATATGCGTTCATCATGCCAACAGGACGCAGCGGCTGCTGCATCAAAACTAACTATGGTGAACAAATCTCTTGAATTTATTTGATAAATTCCAAAAGAGATAAAATGCTATGATATTACATTAGAAATATCATAAACACGATTGTTTCTACAAATCCTACTACATCGACTCTGTCGATTATTGAACATACAAATTTATGAATATATCACTATCAAAATGATGATGATATCATATTGTGTAAGCAATTATGCAAGAATGCATGTATTGGAATGGTGACTTTCACATCTCGACATATATAGAATCTCTTCTATCCTTTTAGTATATTTCGGTTGATCCTGCCAGATATGCTATTTTATGTCTATGACATATATAGTAAGAGATACTCTATCCTTTTAGTATATTCGGATGCGCTGCTCTGGATATGCTTCATTATGCGAGATGTTGGTGGCTTGAACCAAATACGCCGGCACTGCGGGCTTTGGCCTGGTTGAGTGGTGTGTGCGGCCGGGCTGATCAATGGCACAGCAGTAAGCCAATAACTCACGGCGCATGGTTTGATGGTGGCCATGCAAATTGATAAGCATAAATAAGCTGTCATTCCTTGATGATAATTATAACTATTTCATAAGACAGTAAACAGTACTAACTGTAACCAGCAGTTGAGGGCGCTGCTGGAAATTTGCTTATCAATATGAATAATTTACAAATGCCGATGAGAATCACCAGTATATGGTGATGGCTACAAAAGCTGGCCATGATTGATTCCGTGACTAGCTCATCGGCTTCCACGCTCGGAGCACCGCGGTGTCCACGTATTCAGGAAGTGACAAACCTGCAAGCCGAAATTGGTGTTGCTCTGGCATTATGCTTGCTAATCAGTGCGAGCGGGGGACGTACGTGTATTGTACCCGCTCGCATGCCATGGCCGTAGTCATGACAAGGGAGATGACTAGCCCTCTGATTTAAAATGGTCCAGCGGCACATCTGACGGTGGTGCAGATTGGGCTTGGCGAGCCCACGCTGAGTGTAAGCCAATCAGTGCGAGCGGGGGACGTACGTGTATTGTACCCGCTCGCATGCCATGGCCGTGGTCATGACAAGGGAGATGACTTGCCCTCTGATTTAAAATGGTCCAGCGGCACATCTGACGGTGGTTCAGATTGGGCTTGGCGAGCCCACGCTGAGTGTAAGCCAAAACGGTAAACACACCTAAAGTGGTCTGCGGCTGCCATTCAATTGGTGTCTTACGGGTCCCTTTAGAATGAAGGACTGGCGCCCCTTTACCGAAGTGAATGCTAATCTGTGCCACTTGACTGTGGTATGCATGGTTGATACCATGAAGTCCGATAAGCTGCATGGTTATATATCATGTAGAAGAGGTTGTCGACTTCCAGATTTAAAAGACAAGCCTGGGTTGGCACAAAAGGTGACGAACCGCTGGCCAAGCGAACAATCGGTTCACGAACTTAGGCTGGAGATTTTTAATCTTACACCCTAAAAGCTGCAACACAGTGGGTTTGCTTTGTACACATAACAAATAGAGGTATAGGCAGAAAGCCGCCTGGAATGGAGGGTGGCGAGTCGTTTGCCAGACGACAATCGGTCGCGGACCTGGGCTGAAGATTTTGAATCTTCAAATCCTACTGGTTGTTTTTACAGCGGGCGTGAACCGCATTGGACGCTTTGTAAGCGCTCGACTACCATTGTTTCGGAGCTTGCTTGGCGAACAATGCTTCTGATTATGTAAAAACGAAGCATTCGTCTACTTGGCTGTTTGCAGCAGGTGTGGGCCGGCTTGGACGATTTGCAAGCGGTTTGTCAGGTGTATGTGATGTTGCAATCACATCAGGTTAACCAACCGCACATGCAGTCGATCACGTACTGGGACTGTGGGAAGAGAGTCCGAATCTGAAGAGGTGGAGCATGGAAAGTCATGTGCAAGAGAAACCTCGAACAACCATACCAAAGGTTGTTGAAAACAAATGGTGCCATGGGGAATGGAGAAAGCCCTAGGGACGAAAGTTCCTAGCTCCATTCGACTGAGGTTGGACTCGTGGTGGCACAAGGATTCGTCTAGATAGCTGTTGTTAACTCGCCAGCTGTTGATAGCTTCAACACTAGCGAGGGTGGAATATACGCCCGCTATATTTCACGTATACCTCTGCGTATACACCAATACCCTGATTGATGCCATTCGTGGTGATTTTTCGATCTTTCGGGGTACACATGCGATACGAGAGTATGCATGCGCTGGTTGCGAGTGCGTGTGAAGGCCCGCTTGGCTATAGACACCACTTTAAACAATTCAGTGCGTCATTGTGCTGTCGAATCTACTGTTCATCATGCCTGACGAGTTTTGGCAATTTTTTGAGGCATCAGCGAGGGTGCGTCATGTCGCGTCCCCCGTCACGACACCTCAGCGTAGTATGCGCACTCCTATTTAAAATAATTGATTAATTCTTTTTGCACACGTCAGTATAGTGTGTGTAGTTTTTATGCGATGATTTTCATAAAATGTTCTAATTTTTAAAATATATATACATGTACGTTTGGTCTTTTTTATTTTTGGCCAAGCTAAGAAAGAGAGTAAGAACAGCTTGGGATTTGAACTTGAGAATTCTTTCAGGCTAGACTAACCATGGTGAAAGTAGTTAAAACCCAAAAGGCACCTAGGTATAGTTTTTTATGGTGAGGGGCGGAGCGGAATGGGGGGGGGGGGGGGGCGTGCTTGTAAGGGGCCCCAAAAAATGCCGATTGTGTTAAAGTGTTTTCTTAAACATTGTTTTAAAACACTTGTATTCACTTTTAATAAGTACCAATATTTGTATATAATCGTTAATGGTTCAGAATTTTTTTATTTTTTGTTTAATTGATTTTGAGGGATCCCGTTATTTCTGCCGCTTAGGATCCCCACTTGACTTGATCCGCCACAGAGCAGAGCAACTGATTTGTTCAGATATCTTCTTATTCTCCCTCACCCTGGCATAGATAAAGCACAATTGAAACTAAAATCAAAATGAGCCTTTTTCGGCGAGAAACAAAAGTTTATCAATTATCTCCGTTGAAGAAATAATGTCTCAGCTATCAGAGCCCGTCAATCTCAATTTTCTCATTATTTCACTTGTATTAAGGGTGTGGTTGAACTCTCAGAAAGATTAATCAGTCCATGAATTAGACCACCAAGTCCTCAACAAGCAAGCACGGCGGAACAATCTTAGGCCAGGGGGAGGGGGGGGGGTCAAAACTTGGAAAGTGATGTGGGCCTATCGGGGGTCTGGGGTGTAAGGGCACCCCAGAAAATTTTGGAGCAAATTGGTACAATTTAACCCATTTTTAAGCAGTTTGTAGCTGTGGTTTTATTGAAAACTGAAAGAAAACAAGTTTTGAGGATGAGAAAACGATCTGGCTAGGTCTGGACACTCGATAAATTTCATCTTAATTGATCTTTTCTTAATTAAAGTAATTATATTGACAGATGAAAATCTCAATAAAAAAAGTTTGTTTACATTTTTTTCAATTATCTTTTATTTATTAATTAGTTTTTTAATTTTAAAACCCACGAATACTTATATAACAAATATTGTTATATATTAGAATTTGTCAATTTAATTGATTAAAATTCCACTTATTAAAAATACGGACTAAAAATATTATAGCAAGCTAGAAGATCAAGTACAGTTGATGGTGGGGAAGTAATCTCCGAAATCGAAGCCTATTTCATGTAAAAAAATTGCTTCAATAAAATTATTATTTATTTAGTACGATTAAAAAAACTCGATAAATTGTTATTTAATTAAAAAAAAATAATTATACGGAATTTATTTATATACCTATCTACACATAATTTGTGGACCACTAGAAATCTAGAAAATGCAAAACTGGGTACGGGGTGGGGATGGATGTGGGGGGTAAAGGAGGTGGAGTGCGATGGTGGGTGATCCGGGGTGGGGCGAGGTGGGTGTTTCGGGGGCGGGGTTTGGGTTGTTTCGGGGGGGGGGGGGCGTTTACTATATATATATTTGTATTTTTTTTTAATTTGGTTACCGTGCATCGCTCGGTGGCTCCAGGTACTACTTGTATTATTCTTAGCAAATATGAGTAATAAACTTAAGTAACTAGGAAAACAAAACCTAGGTCAGCTGACCCCCTCGACAAATTCTGCGAGGGGTCAGCTGACCCCTTGACACCGTAGACAAATTCCCAGGGGGTCAGTTGACCCCACGGTTCCGCCGTCCCTGCCAACAAGCAATAAAAGATAATTTATTTTCTATTTATCTATTCAAATGGAATTTCTATATTTTTTTATTTTTTGCCTGAAAGCAAGCATTGAGGGTGTGGAGTGAAGTTGATTAAAATTCCGCTAGAGGGCAACCAAGATGGCTGGCTGGCTGAGTTGACAATCTGCTTGAGTTTCTCTCTGGGTTAATTTGTTACATCAAATGATCCTTTCTCTATTTCTTTTTTACAAATCACTATTCAATTAATAAAAATTAATTTCAAATTATGATGGTTTAATTTACTTTTTAATTATAAATTTTAGTCTGTATTTTAAAAGATAACTTAGTAAATTGCTCATAATAATGGCGAGTACAACGAATGGTAATGGGAATCTTGTCGATGAATTCGAAGAAGCATTTCAGGTAACTTGCATTTATTTATTATCAAAATTTATAAATCATTTTACTCACAAAGATTTCTATTCAAGTGTACATGTATTAAAATATGCTAAAACAAAATGATAAATTTTGCTTTCAGTTCAGACTTTTTCCCCACTTGATAAAGAAGTTATAAAGAAACGCTGGCCTTTAAGGGATCGGGCAGGCTCTGCCTTTATTTATTTATTTTAAGTATTGTTAATTACTCCCTCTGTCCGAAAATATGGTATACATTTGAAAGAAAATCTTAGATTATCTCGAGTTTCGAAAGCAACTGGCAATACTCATTATATTGTTATTGTTCACATTGATAACTAAATATCTTAACATATTTGACAGGCGTTGATTTTTACTTTACCATACAGGGTATGGTCAAGTATTGTAATCATGCATGAAAAAAAAGTGGTTTTTCCTCCTTCTTTTTTCGAAATATCTCAAAAACGGCTCAAACTATTTTGATTAAAAAAATTGAGCGAAACCAGGGCATTTCGCTCTACAAAAAAGCTCTAATAAGTGAACATCGAAAAAATTATATTTTTCGAGATAATAATTGTTTTGTCAAAATGTCTGTTAGTTAGTTAGTCTGTTTGGTTGTCTGTCTTTTTTGTGGACGAGCTATCTCAAAAACTAGTGTGAATATCGAAACCAAATTTCACGCGTAGTTTTGGTCCATTGGAGATTTTTTTTTTTTTTTTTTTTTTTTTTAATAATAATGATGAGAGAAGGAGTTACACCAAAAAGGTGCAACCCCTAAAGGCCTCGGTTGGCCCCTCCATCGTGAAAAGAAGAAGAAAGAATTTTATGGGTTGGGCGGAGGTCGAAGGTATCTGTGGATACGGGTCTTAAATAGCTTAAGGTTATAAGTCGCGGGAAAGATGGTGGCAGGGAGCGAGTTCCAGTCTCTGGAGGTCATAGGAATAAAAGAGTTGGCGAAAGCGCTTGTTCGACTTTTATCCAATTTGACAGCGAAGGGGTGCTGAGCGTTAGAAAACCGCGTGTTTCTCGTGTAAAGAGGGCATTAGGGGGGATAAGAGATTTCAGCTCGACTGAACAGACACCGTGATAGTATCTGTAGTACAGGGAAAGGGCAGAAACGGTTCTTCGGTGAGCCAGGGAGTCGAGTGAGTTGGTTAGAGCCGGGTCTCCTATTAGTTTAATTGCTCGCTTCTGAATTGCATCCAGTGTAGCAAGAGAATGCTGGATGCACCCCTCCACAGATGAGAGCCATATTCGAGACAGGGACGAATTTGAGCCTTATACAGCATAAGAAGTTGACTGGGAGTATAACAGCGTCTAGACCTAAATAGGAGACCAAGCTTTGCGCGCTGCAGCTTGAGCAGTGGTTGAGATATGGTCATTCCATGAAAGGTCAGACCCTACTCTTTTTTTTTCCTCATTTTTTTTTTTTTTTTTTTTTCTATAGAGTTACGCCTAGCATTGAAATTTTATCCCTGAGATTAAGAGCTGATTAGATTTTGGTGCATATCGAGCTGCACAACATTAAAAAAAGAAGGGGGGTGGAGGGCTAAAAATTAAAAATCTAGGCTATTTGAGCAAACTCAACCAAATTTTGTATACATACTCAGACACAGAGAGAGAGAGAGAGAGAGAGAGAGAGGGGGGGGGGGGGGGGGGGGGGGGGGGGGGAGAGAGAGAGGAGAGAGAGAGAGAGAGAGAGAGAGAGAGAGGGGGGGGGGGGGGGGGGGGGGGGGGGGGGGGGGGGGGGGGGGGGGGGGGGGGGGGGGGGGGGGGGGGGGGGGGGGGGGGGGGGGGGGGGGGGAGGGAGGGAGGGAGGGAGAGAGAGGGGGGGCGGCCCCCCCCCCCCCCCCCCCCCCCCCCCCCCCCCCCCCCCCCCCCCCCCCCCCCCCCCCCCCCCCCCCCCCCCCCCCCCCCCCCCCCCCCCCCCCCCCCCCCCCCCCCCCCCCCCCCCCCCCCCCCCCCCCCCCCCCCCCCCCCCCCCCCCCCCGCAGTCACACATTTAAAACCTCCTCCCAAAATTGGTGGGGGGAGGTGAGGTCAAAAAATGAAAATATAGTCTCTTGTTCCAAACTCAACCAAATTTTGTATACATAATCAGTGGGCACACAGTAATCTAAAAATGCAAAAACTAACCCCCCCCCTACATGATTATAAATAATTTTATTAAATATTAAATATAAGTGAGAGGCCAGGTTGTATGGTAAAGTCAAGTGGATGGCCACATCAGAACACGTCAGCTTATTTGAGTTAACCAGGGAATTTGAAGACCAATGTTTAATATTTTTAAGAAAAATAAAATAATCACCGCTGTAATTTCAAAATGGAAAATTTTAACTCAAATAACGTGAATTTACAAAGAAGAGATGCCAAATTGAAACAATTGACTTATGAACAACGTTATGGTATCTTGCAACAGCTGTTACAGTATTTGAAGAACAAAGAAAAATTAGAACATGGTGATATTAATAAAAATTGATGGAATGTGTTCAAGATGCATTTAATAAACTAGAGAGAAATATCTACTTTTGATAAAGTTTTTATAACATTACAAACGCGTATGGAATCAATTAAGCTGAAAGGAGGGGGAAATCCCTATAAAAACCCTCATATAGGTAAATAAGGTAAAACTTCGTCGTGAGGGTCGATTAACTGAAAAGTAGGTATACAGGGTATTTCAGGAGGAATAGTAAATATTTTACCCTGTATGGTAAAGTATGGTAAAGTAAAAAGATTGGAAGGGAGGAGGTAAGGGAAACAGGTGATTGTCAATTGAAAATAGAATGGAATGTTTTTTAAAAATAGCCTAATGAGATGTTGATTTGAATGTTATATCTTCTGCTGAATCTATATAAATGAGTTTAATTTTAGATTAAATACTAGCTGCAAGGCCCGCCTTCGGCGGCCCTCTTGCTAGCCAGGGGCACGCCCCTGGACCCCCAACCCACGAATCCCACCCTCACACTACACTCCCCCCGACCCATCCAGCACCCCCTACCCCCGCACCATGAACCCGTGCCCAACCCCCGCCCCCATACCACAGAACCCAAACCTCACACCCCACTCCAACCCACCACACTCCCCGAAACCCACCCAGCACCCCAACCCCCGCCCCCACACCACCACCCCAACCCTCAACCCCACCCACCTCGGGCCCCCAACCCACGAACCCCAACCTCACCCCCGACTCCAACCCACCACACTCCAACGAAACCCACCCAACACCCCAACCCCGCCCCACACCACCACTCTAACCTGCACCCCCACCCCGGACCCCCCACCCCGTACCACCCCATACCACCCCACTACGCCACTGGCCCCTCACCTGAACCCCCTACTCCGCCATACTTCCTTACTCCACCGCCATTCCACTCCGCGCATCCCATGCCCTAACCCACCCCCACTCCACCCCCGCACCCAGTTTTTGCATTTCTTGCCTTCTAGTGACCCACAGATTATGTATACAAAATTTGGTTGAGTTTGGTCCAAGAGCAAGAATTTTCATTTTTGACCCCCCCCTCCCCATTTTAGGTGGTTAGTTTTTGCATTTCTAGCTCTCTAGAGTCCCACAGATTATGTATACAAAATTTGGTTGAGTTTGCTCCAAGAGGCAAGAATTTTCATTTTTTGACCCCCCCCCACTTTTTGGGTGGTTAGTTTTTGCATTTCTAGCTCTCTAGAGGCCCACAGATTATGTATACAAAATTTGGTTGAGTTTGCTCCAAGGGCAAGAATTTATATATTTTTCTCCTTCCCCCCCTTTTTTGGGTGGTTTTTGGGGGAATTTTTTAAACAAAAGTTGTCAGAAATCACATCCCCTACAACTTTGCTCATTATAAAATTTCCCGTAGAGTTAATAGTTTAAGAGTTATTTGATAATTTTCATTCGTGCACCCCCCAAACCCCCTTTTGGGGTCAAAATATCAAAACGTTATATAGCTAAAAACGTAAGTTAGAAGACCTCTGATACAAATATGAAATTTCATAATAATCCCTTCAGCCGTTTTGACGTGAATCGTGAGCAACTTTTCGCGGAAACCACTGAAACAGACAGACATACAGACAGGAATTTTGTTGAGGGTGTTTTCGTTCATAACTTTGCTTGAAACGTGTGCAACCAAAATTTGGCGTGATTTGGACCAATGTACAGACAAAACCTTAATTTTTATATATAGATTATATAATGGATTGATAAGAGATATTTTTGTATTTTTTAAATCCTTTTGAATCAGTCGAAGGTGTACAGTTAGTCGATTTGAATCCATTGCTACTCTAAATAATCAATAATGTTCTATAAATAAGGGTGTTCATATTGGTATATACATATATGTATTTTAATTAGTAAATTAAAAAATTTACTTTTGTATTTTCCTTCTTAATTAATAAATACTCCAAATTCCAAGCGAGAAATAATAATTTCAAATCATCAGGGGGTGTACAAATTCATAATTTAAACTCTTTCAATAAATTTTAATTGTTTTAAATTAATAAATAATAATATAATCGATCATTTTTTATTTTATTTTTCAGTCATGTTTAAATGTATTAACAAAAGAAGAAGTATCGCATACGATGGATAAAGAAGAAATCAGCGTAGAAGTTAATTCCACGATTTTGCGATTTATTGATTTAGCCCGAAATATGGAAGCATTTTTTCTACAGAAACGTTTTCTTCTTTCAGCTTTTAAAACCGAATTAGTTGTCAAAGAGGTAAACATTTTTCTTTTTACTTTCATTTATATAAAATTTATTAGTTTTATTTTTCAAAATTAAATCGACTAGCAACCAGCAATCGCTTTTTGACTAAAAAACCAAGAGAGTATTTGGAGATTCAAACAAATCTCTCCTCCCTCACGAAATTTTGAGAAATATAAAAATTAGTTTTATTTTTACACTTTGTTATATTAAATTATTTTGTTTTTTTAAATTTCAAATAATTTTCATTTTTTTTTTTTTTTTTTAATTTCGGAGAGGGGAGGCATAGTCCAGTCAAATTGTGCTCAAATGGGCCCCTTTGGGGAAAGTTTTGGGGTAGTTTTGATTTTTTGCGTATATATGAGCCGTTTATTTTGAAAGTGGCCTAAGTCCATTAATTGTTATTTTGAGATATTTGTATATATATTTTTATAAATACATATATTTATATATATTTATATGTATTTATTTTGACGAATTCATGATGATATTGTACTCCTTTGGCTATGATATTATAAATTTTAAAAGAAGACATCTATGTCTAACTAAATCTATCATTAACTTATTTTTTTCAAAATTGGAGTTATGCCACTTTCAAAATAAACGGCTCATATGTTTTTTGGGTCGCTAAATCCAAAATTTCGTGACGCAACATTGTAGAAAATGCAAAAAAGGATGAAAATTTCCATTTTTTGGCAGTTTTTCACTTATAACTCGAAAACTATCAACTTTTCATAAATAACCTTCATATTCAAAATAAAATTTCATAAAATATCCTACAAATTTGATTATTTAGGTTTTTTTCTGTGACCAACCGATCGGGCTCAAGCTCAAAATCCAAGTTTTCGACCTCGGCAGGCCCCTACATTTTTTTTAAACTTTTAGATTTATAGATATCTATCATTTTCTATGACAGGATATGATCCGAATCCTCAGAAGTGTCATGGAAATGCAGGATATCTATAAATCTAGGAGTTTTATCAAAAAAGTAGTTAAAGTAAACGTTCAAGTCAATAAAATTTTTTAGAAAATGAGACAGGAATCAAGTTTCTAGGATGAGTGATTTTCATTTTATGAAGAAAAAATTGGGATTTTTTTGCAAAAAATTGCCGTTTTTCAAAACTACAACCTCATTACGGCACGGAGTACCATTTATCCAATTAAGATGAAACTTTGTTTGAATTGTAGCAAATTTAATATAGTTTAAAAATGTATAAGAGTGGTCTTAGCCGAAAATGTGCTCCTTCATGGTCAAAATGGGAAAATATCGAAAAAAGTGCTAGTTTTTGGGGTGATCCGGTGGGGGGAGCTACTGAGGTCGAAAACTTGGATTTTGCGCTTGAGTCCGAACAGTTGATCGGAGAAAAAACCTAAATAATGAAAATTGTAGGAAATTTTATGAACTTTAATTTTGAATAGGAAGGTTATTTACCAAAAGTTGATGATAGTTTTAGAATAATAAGCGAAAAATCGCCAAAAAATGGAAATTTTCAACTTTTTTGCATTTTCTACAATGTTGCGTCACGAAATTTTAGTGCGAGACCTCAGATTTGGATTCAGCGACCCAAAAAACATATACCGGCTGAG
This sequence comes from Forficula auricularia, assembly GCA_024734495.1. Lineage (NCBI taxonomy): Eukaryota > Metazoa > Arthropoda > Insecta > Dermaptera > Forficulidae > Forficula > Forficula auricularia. The sequence continues at coordinate 223,964 of JALMQS010000108.1, forward strand.
TTTTTTTTATCTTGAGACAGTTTTATAACTAAAAAACAGTACATTCTATGAAAAAAGGGTTTCAAATAAAAGTTTATTTATATGGAGGAGGAAACTAAACTACGCTATTGTTTGTTTACCTACCACAAGCATTCAAGGGTATTTCAAGGTCAAGTTCTGTTTTTTAAATGGAAACTATATATTTGTTTACATATTCTGAATCCACGGAAAAAACTGAACAACTTTCATAAGAACTATTTTTTTATTCTACATCAAATAAAAAAATATTAAATCAATTAGATCTCAGAAAAAAACCCTAATAATTATTTTTAACAATTATTCAACTTAATTATCATATAATAATGATCAAATATTTAATTATTATATAAATAAATTAATAATAATTAATAATCTAATAAATTTTCCACACTGTTCTGTGATATTCCAGATTGTATCGCAAGTTTTCTGAATGAATTCCAGTTTCAATTTATTTATTTTGGCCTGTTTCAGTTTCTTCGCACCCTTTACATTTCCTGATGTTTTTTTAACAGATTTACAACACGATGAAATGAAGCTTGTGAGGGTGTATCCCTGTCAGGAAAACGCTCGGCATCCATTTCAATGGCAGCCCCATAACACTTCTTCCACATTCACCATAAATTAAGACCATTTTAATTCTGTCTTCAACAAAAAATGATCCATTTTTATTATGGTAATACAATATAACTATCTACTGGATTGACACAAGAAATAAACTTTTTTAAACTCAAGAATTTTAAGTTGTTCTAATAAGTAGAAAATAATCTCTTAAATCTGTGTATAATGAAGTTTTAAGATCATTATAAACACTTATTTTCATTGTTTTGAATTTTCGATTTAATAATTATTTATCTAATAATTAATTATTTAATCATTATTATTTGATAATTAAGTTGATTAATTGTTAGAAATAATTATTAGGTTTTTTTTCTGAGATCTAATTGATTTAATATTTTGTTTATTTGATGTTGAATAAAAAAATAGTTCTAATGAAGGTTGTTCAGTTTTTTTCGTAGATTCAGAATATATAAACAAATATATAGGTTTCCATTTAAAAAACAGAACTTGACCTTTAAATACCCTTGAAACCTTGTTTTAGGTAAACAAACAATAGCGTAGTTTAGTTTCCCCCTTTATATAAATAAACTTTTATTTGAAACTTTTTTTCATATAATGCACTGTTTTTGAGTTATAAGACTGTCTCAAGATAAAAAACTCACCCGGTATATGCTAAAAATCAGAACTACCCCAAAACTTTCCTGATAAAAACACAATTTGACTGGACTATAAGTAGTTATTAATATATATTTTTACAGGATGCAATTCTCTTCAAATGGATCTTGTAATTCTTTGTTTAAAAAATAACACAAGTTATACTTTTTTCTAAAAAAATTTTAATTTATTTTTTATTCTCAACAGGGACGTTTCGACCACTTAAATTGTGTCATCATCAGCCTATTTTTTTTTTTATTTTAAATATATAACTTCCCAAACATACACATATATACATATATCGAGAGAATGCGAGCTCTATTATCTCCTCGTAAAAATAATTTCTGACTAAAGGGTGGGCCACGGGGGGGGGGGGGTCAGAACCCCCCTCCCCAAGGGCAGAGCTCATGGGATGAGTAACGGCAAGGACAAACCGTTTCTTACGTCAAACTAACCGTAATTAAATATATTTCATTTAAGTAGGTTATAATGAAAGACAGTCCATAAATTTTTAAATTTTATTCAATTTCCGCCGTTTCGTAGACTTTTTTTCTCCGAAACGGCGGAAATTGAATAAAATTTAAATAATTTATGGACTGTCTTTCATTACAACATTTATAATCTACTTATTTCGCTTACCAGTCCGTCTTTCTAAGAAAATAAATAAAGTTAATATGTTTAATCAATAAAGATAAGAGTAAATAGATATTTTATTTAATATGGATTTACTATGAGTTAAGGATACTGGGTCACTTATTTCACATTAAAATTAAAAAATTAAAAGATATAAATTTTTTTTCTTTTTCAATATATATATTTCGGGCTATCAACCCATCTTAAGAAATACAGAAAGTAACTAAATAAACTTATTGAATGACAGGCTATATATGCCTGTCATTCAATAAGTTTATTTAGTTACTTTCTGTATTTCCTGAAGATGGGTTGATAGCCCGAAATATATATATTGAAAAAGAAATTTTTTTTATATCTTTTAATTTTTTAATTTTAATGTGAAATAAGTGACTTAGTATCCTTAACTCATAGTAAATCCATATTAAATAAAATATCTATTTACTCTTATCTTTATTAAAGATGTTTCACCTTGCACCAACACCACAATCTCTACTGATTATGTTTAATCAATAATTATATTCTTTTTTAATTTCTTAAATTACCTATTTGTTTTAATAAAAAAAAATTCCTACTAAATATTTTGCTTTGTGGATTGATTCCTCCCCCTATGAACACTTTATGTATGTAATAATACTAATAATTATTATAATTTTTCTAGGATATAAATGAATTGAAAGTTGAGCTTAACCGAAAAGAAGACTTAATAAAAAGGCATTATGAAAAGATTACCGAATGGCAAAAGTTGTTGGCTGACCTTCAAGGGTGGGCGAAGTCGCCTGCTCAGGGTCCAGCGCCGCCAGGCATGCAGCAAAGCCAACAAGGACCTCAACAGCAAGTGCAACAAAATGTGAGCCCTGCACAAGGAACTCTTCAACAACAACAACAACAGCAACAGCAGCAGCAACAACAACAGCAACAGCAGCAACAATTACAGCTCATGCAACAGCAACAACAGCAGCAGATGCAACAGCAACAACAACAACAACAATTGCAACAAATGCAACAACAACAATTGCAGCAACAGCTGCAACAGCATCAACAAATGCAACAAGTGAGGTCTTATTCCCTAAGGATATTATTAATAATTTAATTTTTTAAATTTAATTCCTAAATTGAAATTATAATATATGCATAGATTCATTTCTTGCAATAAAACAAAAACAAATTTGATTTTTTACGCTCTACTAAATTTCTTTTCATTTAGCGACAATATTGGCAATGAGAAGAATTATTAAAACAGATGCAACTACAACAACAGATACAACATGGGAGACAAGTGAGGGTTTTTTTTTTTTTTTTTTTTTTTTTGTTATTTATTTTGATGCAAGAAGGTGTTAACGCCAAGAAGGTGCAACTCCTATAAGTCAGGATTGACTCTTGCATCGTGAAGGGAGAGATGAAAAAATTCAAGGGTTGACTTCTAATTGAAATTGCCTGTGGATGATGGATGGGCTTGAATGAATGAATGTTCTAGGTCGGGGACAGGGAGTTTCTTTCTCTCATAGGTGAGAATGAGTTTGTTCTATATTTATCCAATAGGATAGCGAAGGGGTGTCTAAATTATGAGAATAACCTGTTTCATGCAATTAAGACTTTATGAAGGATTACACTAGTCTACATTTTTGGTGCCTAGGATTTTATAACTGATTTTAGCTGTATTTGGGGCGCTGAATCTAAATATGAAATCAGTTTTTTTCTATCATCTACTTTTATTTTAAATACATTCACTTTTCTATCAAAGTATTTTTTTTCTATTCAATACATTAAAGTATGGTGTTGTAAAATTATTATACACGGATTGATTCTCGTATATTTGCCCTACTTATTAGCCACTTCGATGACTGTTATTTCTGCCTTGTAAATATTATTGGAATCTTTTTTATTTAGGGAAAGTGGTGTAGGTTTTAGGTGAAACATGATATTAATTAATAAAGTAAAGGGAGTGTAGTTTCACAGAAGCGACTGTGGGTCAGTGGATAGTGTCAGGTCGCTGACTCGAAGTACGCTGGTTCGAGACTGAGTCTCGGCAGATCAGATATTTGCAGTCACCTCCTCTTGGAAAGCAATGGCAACCTACCAAGAGTATAATTGCCTAGTAACCTTTCCAAACTAGCCGTTCGGAACCGGCGTTAAAAAGTAGGTCCCGTATATCTGCGTAAAAAACAGCTAAACACACTCAGCACAGGTATATGTGGAGAGGAACCGAAACGTCAGGGAGACCTGATATGGCACTTAAAAGAAGAAGAAGAAGTTTCACAGTGAATGAAATAAAACTCAAAGAGTTTTATACAAACCCAAACCCAATATATTTCGGATTATTAGTCCATCATCAGGAGTTTACAGGTTACAAAACTGTAACCTGTAAACTCCTGATGATGGACTGATAATCCGAAATATATTGGGTTTGGGTTTGTATAAGACTCTTTGAGTTTTATTTCATTCACTGTAAAACTACACTCCTTTTACTTTATTAATTAGTGGAATCAATCGAAAGAACCGTAGTAAATGGACTTATCCTGATTTAGTCTCTGCAAGACGCCCTGTCCCTCACTCAGAAGAAGTGCCGATCCCAACGTTATATTTTAGAAATTTGAGCTGCTAGGCCAAAACTTATGCCATATTTAAATTCAGGGCATCAAATTAGCTCCAAATACCCCGGCACCACTGATAGCCAGTATAATCAATAATCAAAAACTAAAATTAAAATTAAAAAATTAACGTATAATTTAAAAATTCGATTTTAATGGCCACATTGTTACTCTAATCACAATTGAGACCCCATCTTTTAATGAATATCATTGTTATTTTTCGCATCTAAATTTTCACACTATCATTTCCCCTAATTCGACCTAAATATTATATGTTAATTTACTCTTTCGTGTTCATTTACAAAAGCACTAAAATTTACATTTGTAAGATAAAAAATTATCTCTTTTTAGTATTCTTATTTATCAATAAATAAATAAATAGAGGGAATTAATAATAATTATTGATTTCCTGGTCGTATCTATAAAAAGAGAAAGAACGGAGAAGGTTCTATGTTGTACTAGAGAATAGAGTGAGCTATTTATAAGGTTAAAAAGTTGAGTAGTCGTAAAACGGTACCGCGACATTTCAGCCCCCGACAAAACATCCCCCGACAAAATATCCCAAGGACAAAATATCCCCCGACATAATATCTTCTGACAAAATATTCCCCAGTATAAGGGAGAATACAAAAGAGATTAAGTGAGAAGCTTATAATCATAGTTTTGAATAATATAAACAGACTTTCATATTTTGGCTAATTAGCCGTTTGAAAGTGCTGCTGTCTGTCGTTAGATTTTCTAGCTAACAATTTATTATTTTTACTATCTATAATATAGTATTTATCATCTATATTTACCTATTTATCGTCTATGTTTACATAACACAATTATTGATTGTTTGTTAAAAGTGTTATTAATCATTATCGTTATTAATTATTATTATAATATTGGGCGAAAATATAGCGCACCAAACACACCCCGCCCGACGATTGGCTGGTTCGGTTTTCAATGTGTGTTTGATTAGAAAAAAAAATGGGAGCCCGAAACACACCCCACCCGGACTAAACTTTCGGAGGTTCAGACGCTGTTTTACGGATTCAGCGACATTTCAGCCCCCGACAAAATATCCTTCAGACAATCTCATGACAAAATAACCCTTCCCCTCCTGAATCTTATGAGTAATGCAAATTGACTCCGGTTCGGTTAATATATATTCAGTTCGGCTCGGTTGGGTTCGTATAGCTCCTTTTCGGGCTGGTTTTTAGACGGTTCGTTTGGCGTCTGACGCTAACCGAACCGTCTAAAAACCAGACCGAAAAGGAGCTATACGAACCCAACCGAGCCGAACTGAATATATATTAACCGAACCGGAGTCAATTTGCATTACTCATAAGATTCACGAGGGGAAGGGTTATTTTGTCATGAGATTGTCTGAAGGATATTTTGTTGGGGGCTGAAATGTCTCGGAATCCGTAAAAGAGCGTCTGATCCTTAATAGAAGACCAAGCTTGCCTGCAGCAGATTTTGTTACACAAGTAATGAAGACAGACTTCACATACCTAGTAATAATATTTTCTGGCAAAATTTGAATGGTTTCGAATCAAATGGAATCTCTATAAAGTTCCTATTGACCACCTTACTTACACTGTTTTGCCCCCGCATTAGTTAATTAATTTACGAGATTTCCAATTTTTACTTTTGAATAAATCAAAAGATTAAGGATAAAACAATGTCTACATGTCTGTTTTGTAAGAATTGGGTGCTATTGAGGGTACGATCTTTATAATAAATGGAATTGGAGGGCGAATTCGTGAGGCCATTGATATAGATAAGGGAGATGATCGAGTCTTGAGGAAATCCAGCATTAGTATAGAATAGAAGAAAGTGAATGATGATATTCCATCAACCACAATCTTAATACTACCGTTTGAGAGAAAACTTTCATACCACTGCTCCGAGGTAAGCCCAAAGGTGAAGATTTTTGAGCCAATCCAGATCGAAGACTTGAAATATCTGAAGCTATCGCGTAAGCCTCTTTACTGGCCTCTAGGGCTTTATTCTATAAATATTTAAGTTACACATTTACTAGAATATCTTCCATACCATCATATTTATCATAAACTTCATTTATGCTTTTCACATAAAAATTGTCGATGAAATTCTACAAACTAAATATAAAAATTACTTTTTTTTCACGGCGACAGACCGATAGATATAAAAATGAGGATTGAATGGAAGACAGTTCAAGGGTAAATGGCATCTGCTATTATAAATATACTATACATTTATGAAAAAATTAAATTATCATTTCCGTCCATAATGTGTATTAATTCGAAAGTTTATAATGAGAATTAAGGACAAGTTTTATGTGTGATTTTTATTTTTCAACTAACGCTTCTCTATATGAAAATGGATAAGTACAATGATTCCGTTCTATTGTTTTAATAATGTTGTCTGATAGAAAAGAGAAAAATTGTTTATGTGAATGTGCCGAATTTTTAACTTTCTGCTGGTTCTTCATTGGTAACAGAGATAAAAAAAAATAATAATGTATTTTGACGAATGTGTGATTTAACCCCTGAAGAAGTCGGCAAAGTCGACGAAACTTTGATTGAAAAATAAAAAAAATCACACGAAAAATCTTGTCCTTAATTCCCATTATAAACTTTCGAAAATATTGAATTTTACAACAGCTTCTTTTTAAGAATTTTTTTTAGACAGGTGGAGGAGAGGATCCAGGAAGTGGGGATAAGGTTGGTGGGGTGGAGGGGGATCGGAGATGGGCTCCAGGGGGCTAAGCCCTTTGGCTTGCAAGAGGCCCGCCGAATATATACAATTTTGAAAAGAAATAAAACAAAAAAGTTTCCAAAAAATATTTTAAAAGAGACAATAGAAGAGTGTGTCTTCTACTGGAAAAATAATTTTTTTTTTAATTATAACGAGACTATAGTTTCGAGGTCTTGGATTGCGTGAATCAATTGTAATAGACTAGGGCAAAGCTCTCGAAACTATAGTCTCGTTATATATAAATAAATTAAAAATTTATTAAATGCAAAGAAATGAGTATCTATTTGAGAAAGAAAGATCTAATTTCTTTTCAAAATCAACTACGATATTTAATCAACTTATTAACAAAAATGAATTTAGTTCGAATCAAGATTTTTGATAGATATGTTCATATTGCATGTAGGAGGGTCCTGCCCCCTTAGGGGTTGAACCCAAGTACTAGTTTGCTTTCCGGGCAATATTTTTACTTATTTATTTATTTATTAATGATGCTATGTACATAGGCCAGTGTAGACACTTATAATATACATGTAATATAAACATATCTATTAAAATCTTTGATTCGACCTAAATTCATGTTCGTTAAAAAATTTATTTTCCAGTAGAGGACACTCTTTTATTGTCTCCTTTAGGCTAGACACACACTGTCGATTTTCAGTCGACCCACAATTTAGTTGGATTGGTTTGAAATCATGATGAAACATCAATTTATAACCAACTCTAATTAACTAACTAAGCTCGATTTTTTTTATTAAAAGTGCTCATCGATCGATTTTGATTAAATAATCGAGGTGATTTGCAGTTGTGTTGTGTATGCACCTACATTAAACTTAATATATTTATGTCCATCAACTAAACTATCGCTCGACTGAAAATCGACTGTGTGTGCCTAGCCTTAATTTATAAAAATTCTGTTACTCTCAGCAAAAAAAACTTTCAATTTAATAAATCTTTTATTAGGAATCATCTTTTTCTTTATTCTTGGACTGCCTTCCATTCAATCTTGTTTTATAAAAATTAGTCAATCAAAACCTCGACTGATGTTAGGTTAAAGCTGAAGGTGGGTTCTCCTAACCCACTATAAGACGTGTGGACTGTTGTTAATTGTTTGTTTTTACAGGGCCCTTCAGGGATGCAAGCAATGAGTATGGGCGGCGGAGGCGGCTCGATGAACGTCGGCCCCCAGCAGACCATGTTCCGGTGTCCGGGGGGGTTCACCGTCGGGCAGACTCCGTTGCCTGGACCCTTGGCCTATCTGGAGAAGACCACTAGCAACATCGGGATGCCCGAGGGACGGAGGTGACGGGGGCGAGGGAGGGGGCGGGGCAGAGGCCGTGGCCGTGGCAGGGGGAGAGGACGAGGAACGATCGAGTACGGAGCCGGACCTGCCCCCTGAGACACAGACCCCCTCCCTCCCAATCCCACCCGGATGGGGGACCATACATTCATTCTAGTGTTACTGTTGCTGCTTCCATTAACATTAACATTCAATTCACCTAGTGAAAACATTATTTTATTCTTTTTTGTTGTCTATACAAATCAATACAAATCTTTATTTATAAAAACAATCCAGAAATGTTGATTAAAAATACAAACGTTTCGGGAGGAATTCTCCCTTTATCAAAAAATACTTACTTTAAAAATGAATCAGAGTGTCCCGTGGCAGATTTAGAATTTGTATATGAAAGAAATTGATATTATAAATGAAAATTAATTATGTATTTAGTACCAAATCAAACATTAAACATGTGGGTTTTAGTTTTTATTTTTATTTTTAAGATTCTTATCCAAGGGTGTCCAACCCGCGGCCCAGCGCTACTACTATCAATGCGGCCCGACACAAAATCGTAAACTTATGAAAAACTTAAAAATATATATACATAAAGAGTCTTTAAAAATATCCAATTGATTTGTTCTTTTTCCAATTTAAATCCATAGTACATGAAGTTTTAATCTTCATTTTCGTCAATACAGAGATACAACATAATTGAATTAACATCATCATACTACGCACTTGCTTGTGCATGATTATTAACAATATTTTAACTATTCCCTCTATTATTACTTAGAAGAGTTGTAAGTAGTTTTAATTATTTAAGTTCTGGATTTAAGTGACTGTAGATTTAATTCTTGAAATTTTGAGTATTGCTAATTTTGTAAATTACTATTATTTATTATTTTTAATTTATTATACAGTTTCGCTCACCATTGGTAGACCATCCTAAGTAGTAAATGTCGTATTAGTTTCAGGATATTGTCAATATAAACACTTCATCATTTTTTTTTCATTTGTTTTCAAACATAATACATTCATACCTAGACAATCCATCTTTTAGTTGATTATAATATCTTTTTTTCTGTTTATTATCAATAATAATAATTAAACAACACACGAACGATTGTTTATTATTATTTTCTTGACTATTGTTTACTTTTAAATGTAGTATGACTTCCACATATTTGGACAAGTGGACATCAGTCATTCTATAATATTTGTCAAAGCGGACGGATATCATTATTGTACATTATTATCTGTTTTTTGCTTAAAAACTATCATTAGAATCAGTATATTTTATATGCGGCCCGAGACAATTTCATTTCTTCAAATGTGGCCCAAGGATGCCAAAAGGTTGAACACCCCTGATCTTATCCATGGTTAAATTTTGGTGCAACTTCGTTTTTGGAAGCGCCAAAGCCGATGCTCTCTTGACGCGGATTTTCACGTACGCTGATTTCAACAGGTTGAATGTTTTCATCGGTTCTTAATCTTTGCCTGTGACCCGGCCATTAGTCGTACCTGTTGCACAGAAATTTTTCACCCACGTTCGAATAAAATTTTCATTTGGTGCGTCACTCAAACGACAAATATCGAATCGTGTACAAAATCGTCTTCGAGTAATGTCGAAAAAAAAACTAAAACCCATGTTTGATTTGGTACTAATAAATACATAATTAAATTTCATTTAAAATATAAATTTCTTTCATATACAAATCTGCTTCGGGACACCCTGTATAAATAAATAAATAAATATGATGAAAATAGACAATGATAGAGATTGTCTTTGAGATGAAATTAACTTGAAGAAAATTAACATTAAATAAAGAATAAATATTAGAAAAACAATCCATATCTCGGACCTTTTATTAATTGAATTTTGCTGGTTTAAAATTTCGATCATTTCTAAAATTGATATAAATATATATATTTTTAATTGTATCTAAAATTTTGTGATTCGAAAGGTCATAGAGTGACTGTCTTTCTAATACATATATATCAAAATTTTTTAAAATAAAATAATTTTTCGTAAATAAACTGCTGTGCAAAAAATTATCGTATCGCCACTAATATTTTTTTATAAATTCAACTTTATTTTATCATTATAAATATATAAATTAATAACAAAGTCTTATGGCCCCTCTACACTATGGCCCAACTTGAGCCAATGATGTAGGCCATGTTGGCCACCAGTAAAAGCATTTAAATTGACGGTTGCCTCCACACAGTGGCCCAAGAGTTGGGCCAATGTCGATGGCTTTGTGGAAACGCCGCCTAGCCACTTGCACTTTCGTTGGCTGTCTTTGACGTGACGAAAAAACCGCCAACCATCGCCAATCTGATTGCCACCGTCAACCAATATTGGCCAATACACCCCTCTATACATTGACGTTGGCTTGAATTGGCCCATAGTGTAGAGGAGGCATTAAATTTATTGCAACAAGTATGGCATTTAAAATAAATTAAATAATTTTCAATGTTAAAAATTAGATCAGTTTTAATTTTATTTGGTAATTGATACGATCATTTTGCACAGCAGTTTATTTACTTTTATTAGAGGTAATTTCTTCAATCTGTATTTTCAAAATATTTATTTGTTTATACTTGTTTTATCATACATTTTTAAATCAACTACTTTTTGAAATTTAATTGATAAATGGAGAATTTCTCCCGAAACGTTTGGATTTTTAATAAACATTTCTAGATTATTTTATAAAAGATTTGTATTTATTTATATATACTTAACAAATAATAACATATAAACAAACAAGTAGAAAACATCTTTCCAAGATAGACTATACCAAAAGATCAATCATTTCACCACTTAACATAACATTCATTCATCTCATACACTTGAAAAAAACAAACAAACAAACAAACGGGTTCTTAAAAATTGATATTACTAATAGTTCTTATAATATAATGTTTTTGATTCTATTATGGTAAGAAAAAATACATTTTTTTTTTTATTTTATAAAAACAATCCCAACTCCCATGAAAGTATCTAAACCGGATAACACAGGTCGACAAAAATTTCTCCGCGTAAACCTAACAATGGATTCCAGTAGAGTTTCATAAGCTGATTATCATGAAATTTCTCGATTTTTATTAAACAGGTCAGAGTTTCGAGATACTATCGATCAAATTGACGAAAAAGGCCATTTTGACCCATTAAATATTAAACAGCAATATTTGCAATGAAAATATTTTGTCGACATAATAGAAAACAGCTTCCTCTTTGATTTTCAAATTAACACTTGTTTGTAGCTCAATTAGAACCCCAGTGAGTTATCAGTAAAAATTAAGACCATATGTTTTTATCTATGTTTATTGACCTTTATAATCACGTAGTTTTAGTTTTTTAGTTATAACTCGAGTTCTAATTGAGCTAAAAACAAGTGGTGATTTGAAAATCAAAGAGGAATCTGTTTTTTATTACGTCAACAAAATATTGTGATTTCAAATATTGTTGTTTAATATCTAATGGGACTAGAAAATAGGTCAAAATGGCCTTTTTCGTCGTTTATTATTATTATAACCACTACAAAAGCAAACTTTATATGGAATATAGGTAATTTTCCTTTATTTTGATGCACACTGAATAGAAAAATAATGAAATAAATCTTAGGACAAGGAAAAAAAAAATTTTTGTCGACCTGCATAATAGAAATAATTTATTTATTAATAACAAATTATAAAACATTTCTCTTGGTATACTAGAAACAACACAATGGTTTAATTATTCTTATTACTGAATCTATTTTTTTTAACATTTTATTATTATTATAAGTTATATATGAGGCGCCCAGAGCTAAAGTGTATCAAGTCCATAAATAATCAAGTTGAAGTTTATTAACTCTAGATGAATTCTAAAATGATATAGAGGACAATTTAAATTATTGTTGTAAGTATGATGACCAACTTAAATATTATGGATCATAATTTGAAAATTCAAGAGAGGTTCGTCCAAGGGCGGGTCCAGAAATTTTTTATGGGGGGGGGAGAATGTATATACGGTGGCCGATGTATATAAGATCTACTTTTTATCTCGAATTGTCCAAGCGGAGGAGGAGGGGGGGGGGGGGGTCAGAGACGCCCCCACACACACACATAGAACTTTATTTTCAATTTTAAAATTTTTAAAAAAATAAATGTTTTTTTTTTTTTACAAATTTCATATCTCATATTTTAAGTTCATTAAAATAAAAAAAAAATTGTTATAAATTCCCTGTCGATTTGGCCGCCGTTTTTTGGCCTCTGCGTGCGACGCACGTGTTGCACTCCTGCCAGGCACGGGCCTGTTGAGGGGGGGGGCGATCGCCCCCTTCGCCCCCCCCCTGAATCCGCCCTTGGGTTCGTCATTATTTTTATTTTTAAGAGACTGTCTAGCTTGCAAAGCTTTGGCCAAGTGCAGTTTCTTTTCTTTTTATAAGTTTTTCACGTCTAAAGAAAACTGCTGCCATTTGTCAAAAAATAGCAATAACAGGGACTTAGTTCACTATGTTTCTGAAAATATACACCATAATGCGCAACAAACAAATTTTTTTACAATTTTGGACTTTATCCAGTTTAGCTCTGAGCGCCTCATATTAATATATGTTTGGAGGAAATTTAACTGTTGACGAATTTTTCGCCACCTCCACAATCAGTCAAGTGAGAAACGCTGCTCTATAGAATATGAAACGTTTCAGGAAAAATTAGTATTTGGGAAAAGACCACCTGCAAAGAGAGAGAATGATTTTTTCGAAAAGCTCGGTATTTAATTAAACCAATTACTCTTAACGATTGTTTTTATAAAATAATTGTATTTCTTTCTTTCTAATATTATACATATAGATATGTTAAAATGTGATTAATTATCCCACCCTGTTTTCTTAAATTATACTTATTTATTTATTGTATAAAATAACTATGAAATGATCACATATATCAGGTATAATAATTAAATGTTTTAAAATAATTCAACCTTTCTGTCTTTATCAGGGTCAAATAAATTGTCCAATTAATTCTATAACATTAATTCGCAATATATATAGATAAATCATCATCATTGAGTACAAAGTCCTAAAACTGTTTTGACACAACCACCCTATGTCCCATGCCAGCTCTTTGACCTCTTTCAATGTCTCGCATATGCCCCACCATGTTTAGAGAGAATTCTTGTTATTATAAAATTTATTTGGACCTGATAAAGATCAAACAAATGTGTCAAGAGCTTGGAGTAATTTAACCAGAAACTTACCTGATATTTCATTACATTATCAATTTTTAAGATGATTGATACGATATTTTACTCGAATGATAAAATTAAAATATTTTACATAAAGAACGTTTTGATCTTACAAATTTATTTTCAAATTAATTAATTAAGTTTATTCATCAATATTTCACCTTAAATCCTAGGCTTCATCAAGCTCTCTATATCCTATGAAAAAACAAATAACAAATAAAAAATTTCAATTTCAATTTAATTCTATTTACTAAAACTTTGAATCTATAATTTATAATATACTATGTTTGAGATTAAACATTTGAAATTTATTTTTCACAGAATATTGTAGAGTCTTAACTAAACCACGATTTGAGGTGCAATCTTGCCTGAATAAATAATTTAAAAGCATTAAAATATGAGGGTTGAATGGAAACTAGACCAAGGATAAATAAAAAGATGATTTATTGGAATTGAAGGAGACAATAAAAGAGTGTGTCTTCTGCTGGAATTATAAATTTTATTTATAACGAGACTATAGTTTCGAGGGCTTTGCCTTCTTCATCAGTCTATTGAAATTGATTCACAGGAATTAATGTATGAATGGAAAGTTACATTAATTCCTGTGAATCAATTGTAATAGACTGATGAAGAAGGCAAAGCTCTCGAAACTATAGTCTCGTTATAAATAAAATTTATAATTCCAGCAGAGGACACACTCTTTTATTGTCTCCTTCAATATAAAAATTCTGCTACTCTTTTGAACAGACGTTTCGGAGGATCTTCCCTTCTTCAGGGTTCAAAGGGTTAATGTCATTACTAGAATTCTGTACAAAACGTCTAACCGCGTCAGCTGGCATGTCTTGGACCGAGCCTATGACCATTTGCTTTACCTAAATTCCGTTAGTTGAAAAAAAAATTATTTACTACAATTCCAACCTAACTTTTAACCCTAACTGCGGTTATTTTTTGTAGAACCAAGCACTCCAAACGGAAAAAACGCTGCTATTTGATATAAAAATTAGCTTGTGTTGATATACCACATCTGCGTCTGGCTATAATTTTAGCATGTGGTTTATAAACCACACCCGCAGTTAAAGGGTTAAAAACCTTTAGTTGTCCAACCTCCTCCTTTCAGTTGCATGTAAACCAACGGTTAACCCAATTTTTCAACGAAAACTAAATTGAATTTTACATTTTTATACAACCCCCCGAACCTCTTCAATCCCAGGGGGAGACAAGAAGAAGGAAAATTACATGCTTCCTTTATTGACCCTTTGAACCCTGAATAAGGAGGGAAGATCCTCTGAAACGTCAGTTTAAAAGAAAACTGCAATAAATATTCTTATATTGGGAATCATCTTTTTATTTATCCTTGGTTTTCTATCTATCAGTCCTTCTCCAAGAAAACATCTAATACATTAAAATGATTTTGTTACTTAAATCATCATCATCACTAGAAGAACATTTAGAATAATATAATAATAAATTTTTACTAATTTTCCCATGAAGAGTCTAACCTTTAAACATCTTCCATATCTTTTATTTACCTTAGTAATGATCAAAACAACAAAGAATCGAATTTTGTATCAAGAATTTTATTCAATAATTAAATAAGTATAATACTTAATGTATTAATAATAATAATTCATCTTCATATTAAATACCCATACTAGTATTCTTATTTTAATTTTACAGTGATACATTTAACTTTTTATTTCTCTAAGAATGACTGAATTATTTTAAAATATTGTATAGAACCAAACATTTCAAAAAAAAATTTCGGATTATAAAATTCATTATTTAAATTTCAAAACAAAATTTAGAATTGTCTTCCTTTGTAAAATATACCACACTGTATACTGTTTGTGTCTTGTACTATTTAAAAAATGTAGTTTAATATGGAAATAATGTCTGGGGAAAAAAAAAAAAAAAAAGAATGGCTTATAAATAGTGTACATATAGAAAAACGTTTAAAATATATATTTTACTTGATGATTTAATTTTTCTAAATCCTTTTTTGTATCATTTACCTATCCATTCTTGCTCACAATCTTGGAAATAACTTCTGAGAAACTCCTAAGCACTTCTTAAACTTTTTCAGAATGACCCCAGATCTGTAAAACCTGGAATTATCAGGGAATTTAATGCAACCTGAAAATATCAGGGAATTTTACAAAGGAATTTAATTGTGCGTGTGTGTAATATATTTTCAAGAAATTTCAAATAATTTTTTTAAATATCACACATTTTTTTCAGTCGTGAAACTTAAATATTGGGGGATTTTTTTTTTTTTTTTTTTTTATCGTGGGGAAATGCTTTTACGCACGCTCATGGCGAAAGGGACTAACCTCTACTAGGAAGGACTACCCAGTAAAACCTCCACTCATTCATCCTTCTCCCCCCCCCCCCCCCCGGAATCCGCCGATAAGCATTGCCTCGGGGAGGGCGGTGTCTTTATATTAACCCTCATCTGATCCTTAAAAAAATAAAAAATATTATCCTTGCGTAGAAATCTCATATGGAATTTCAATGTATTTTGTTTCATATGAAAGATATTAATTTGCCGATGGTAATAGATTCAAATTTACTAGAAAATCATAAGATGGTGTCATCTATTAAATCCGATGGAATGGAATATTTTTAATTATATGTCAGAGGGGTTGTTTTTCACCCCCTCGGGAATCGAACCCGAGTGCCAGTAACAGCAATTTAAATTATATGGCATGGCTATATGTTTAAATTTAGAATCACTATATCGCGAAATTTTACAAATTAAGATAACAATCTTTTAGTAAAATATTTTACGCGTTTGCATATGTCAGAGAGGTTCGTATCCCGCAGGTGAGCCAGGTGGCCCGGATTGCTGTTACTGGCACTCGGGTTCGATTCCCGAGGGTGAAAAACAACCCCTCTGACATATAATTAAAAATATTCCATTCCATCGGATTTGATAGATGACACCATCTTATGATTTTCTAGTATTTTGTTTCATTGAAAAGTTTGAAAAGTTTTTGTTTTGCCGAGACTAGCAGAGTTGTTGATTCACAAAGAGAAACAAAAGAGGTTGTCCTCTGCTTGATGCAAATAAACATACACACATATATATCGAGATGATATATCTGTATATATATATATATATATATTATTTATTTGTTTGAGACTATAGTTTCGAAGACTTGGTCTTCATCATCAGTCTTTTTTTAATTATAAATGTTTTTCATGGAGTCAATATCATATGGATATTGAAAACTTGGTGTCTCTTTATTAGTTCTAAGCTGGCCACCAGTGACGAAGGAACACCAAATGTTCAATATCCATACGATATTGATTCCATGAAAAACATTTATAATTAAAAAGACTGATGATGAAGACCAAGTCTTCGAAACTATAGTCTCAAACAAATAAATAATATATAGATATATCATCTCGATATATATGTGTGTATGTTTATTTGCATCAAGCAGAGGACAACCTCTTTGTTTCTCTTTGTGTATTTTGTTTCAAATTATGTTTTTTTTCCTTAAAATATTTTAAAGGAATTTGAATTAAATTGTGAAATAGATTTATAAACATACATTTTTATTGAAAAGTGAATTTCTTTTTATTTAGAAACAAATCAAAGATTTTAGTAGAAATATTTTTACATTGCATATCAGAGGTTTCGTCCCCTTGGGAATCGAACCCAAGCGCTAACTAAGCTTGCCGGGCTGTTAGCCAAACCCTTAAGACAAATCTCTCTCCGATATGCAACATATATAAGAAATAAAGCTACAAATTTTTCACTCCTTTCAATTTCTTATATATGTTGCATATCGGAGAGAGATTTGTCTTAAGGGTTTGGCTAACAGCCCGGCAAGCTTAGTTAGCGCTTGGGTTCGATTCCCAAGGGGACGAAACCCTCTGATATGCAATGTAAAAATATTTCTACTAAAATCTTTGATTTGTTTCCTAAATAAAAATAAATTCACTTTTCAATATTATATAATTGGGTTGATTTTTGAAAAAATTCCATCTTTTTTCAAAAAAAGAAACTCAAAAAAGATGCTTAAATCTTTACATTAATCATATAAATTTTTATTACTATATTTTAGATATTTTTTCCTCCCAACATACTGAAACAAGTGTTCTATTTTCTGTAAATGCAAATGTAGACTGAGACAATGGAACTTTTTTATATTCCAGAAGTTTTGGTGGAATACTTAGTGACCTAGCCAGATTGTTTTCTCATCTTCAAATCTTGTTAATAGAGTTGGTTTCATCAAAATCGGTAGAGCCGTTTTCAAAATAGTACTAAGATACAAATATACAAACAAATATATATATATATATATATACAATTTTTGCTCGTTTAATAAGAGTAGATAGATACATTTTTACTTTACCAATTATGATACATACCTAGTTTTTTTGGAACGTAAACAATTTTGACCATAAAATTGAAATAATTTATTTTTAAAACTTGAAACAAATGTAGTAACACCGTTATATATATACAAGATTTGCTCATTTAATAATATAAGAAATTAAATAATTTCAAATACTATACCTATACTTAAGTATACAATAAGTATTTGATAATTTTTATCTTTTTTTTTTCGAATTTTTTAGAAGCACTGTGTGTCTTAAAAATAACTGTTTATAAAATAATATTATCTTGTTTACAAAATGAGAACATTAAATATAATTTAAATTCCCATATTAATGATTTATAATTAAAAAGAAATTCATATTTAATAGAGATGAAGTGGTTCATTTGCCCATCACTAGATGGTAGCAGATTCCGTAAATGACTCCATGCGAATTTATTATCTATACTTAGATAATCCACAGACAAAAGACATAATCTCTGTTGTTGTAATGTTGGAATCTTGGCTGTAATTCCCACTGAGCACAAATCTCCCAATTTTCTATTGTCCAATGTAAGATTTTATAAATATAATGGGCGCATTATTCTCTTCTAAACCTGATGAATCAAAGGGGCGAACTAGTGTAAGTATTACTTTTATTATTTTTCCTTATATTAATTATTTTTATATTAAACATAGAAGACAACAGCATTTATTAATGCAAACAAATTACTACTTCAATTCAAATTAAATATTCAATAAAATTCTAATAAGAAACACCTGCCCGAACCAAAACCGGCACATTGAATTCCATTATAGAACAAATGAAAACACAATTTCTATATAGCATACCAAGGCATCGCCCGAAATCAGGTATTTTAAATAAAAGTTAAAAGTTTGGGTACGCCAACTTTTAACTTTTATTTAAAGTACCTGGAATACCGAGCGATGCTCGGTAACTTTTTGCTTCAGGTAAAGATATATGTAAATATTATTTTTAATTTAAAATTCTGATAAAAAGCTCGATTTTTATTTGAGAGCCGTTTTCAAATTAAGAAAAAGTACAAATATATATAGTACACGCCGCCTGGACCCCCCTCTCCCCCGTACCCCACCTCCTGGACCTCCCACATCCACCCCACCCCGCACCCAGTTTTTGCATTTCTAGCTTTCTAGTGGTCTACATATTATGTGTATATTTATTTACTCGTACACCAATTTGCCCACATTCTTTCATATTGATAAACATTATCTTATTTATTATATTAAACGAGCAATGTTTATACAGGGTGGTCCCAAATTCATGGTACAAACATTAATGGTAGGTACAGGACATTGTAACAATGAGTTATTGTATAGGAATGTATAGTCGCAAGTGACGCGGTGAGGCGTAAACAGGGGAAATAACGGCTATACATTATACACTATGACTACTATTACACTATACATACATATACTTATTACACTATACATTCCTATACAATAGCTCATTGTTACAATGTCCTGTACCTACCATTAAAGTTTGTACCATGAATTCGGGACCACCCTGTATATATATCCGGTCGTGTTCTCGAAAACGGCTCTAATCGATTTGGATGAAATTCACGGGTTAGGAGGGTTTTGTGTTGGACATTCGATCTGTCACGGTCTCATCTTTCGGCTAAGTTGTTTTTGATAGGTTTTTTGTTAATTGAAACAATTATTCACAGGTGGTTGTCTCGATAAAAATGTTTATTTATATTTTTATTCATTTATTTTATATCCCACAATAAGATCTATTATAATTATTATTTCGGGGCGGGGGGGGGGTGGAAGTGGTGGGGATCCAGGGGGGCGAGGGAGGGTTTCGGGGATAATAAATAGCTATAACTGAAGCAAAAGTTACCGAGCATCGCTCGGTGGCCACAGAAACTAAAAAATAAATAGGAAAATAATAATAAAAAAAATAATCGTATAGGATATCTGAAATAAAAACATAAAATTAAATAAGATTTGTTTCCAAAGTTATATAAAAAAAAAGCCACTTCAACCACTTTATTTGTAAACACATCTGTTTTGTTATGATTTAGACATCTGTTAATTAAAAAACAAACAAAAAAATTCCTAATTTTAATATATATATTAATATTTGCTATAACCTATTAGTGGGTTTTAAAATTAAAAAAACAATTAAAAATAAAAAGATAATTGAAAAAAATGTAAAACAAACTTTTTTATTGAGATTTTTATCTATAAATAATTACTTTAATTAAGAAAAGATCAATTAAGATTAAATTTGTCGAGGTTCAGACCTAGCCAGATCGCTTTCTCATCCTCAAAAACTTGTTAATAGAGTTTGTTTCATCAAAATCGTTAGAGCCATTTTCAAAATGTTTATTTTAACGTAGTGCCTATCATATAATTGAGATATTCACCAACAAGTTTCAGATTTCTAGTAGAAATTATATGTAAATGTATAATAAATTGAATTATAAATAGTATTATCAAGACAGGTCTGGAAAATTCAGCCAAAATCTGTTTAACTACTAGGTAGGTTTTACGTAAATAAAACAAATATGTTTTTGAGTTTTATCTCGATAAATTTTTAGGGTTATCAATACATCTTCAAGAGCCACAAGAAGCAACATATAGTATATACTTATATATACCATAAGAATTTCTCATTTAATATAATAAGATAAGATATAATAAAATATCTATCAAGCAATCTTCATTATTTCAATGTAAATATATATTAATCAACTATCTCATTTAAAATAAATAATAATTGATTTTTTTATTGCTTCTGAGATACCTATAGGTATGTAGAGTCCGATGCGAACCAGATGTATTGTTCGATGTGAATTCAGGTTGAATAAAATGTGGATAGTCTTGTATATACATATCTCAGAAGCAATAAAAAAATCAATTATTCCAGCCATCAGCGCTTTTAATCAATAAATAACACAACTCTACAAAATTTTTTTTTTCCTTGTCCCAAAGTTGATTTCATGATTTTTCTATTCATTGTGCACCAAAATAAAGAAAAACTACCTATATTAACCGTATAAAGTTTTTTTGCTTTTGTAGTGGTTATAATAATAAGTACCTGGAGGCACCGAGCGATGCTCGGTAATCTTCTTCCTTCAAGTTACAACCTTTATTTTAATATTTTTTTATTTAAAATTCTGATAAAAAGGTCGATTTTTATTTGAGAGCCGTTTTCAAATTAAAAAAAATATAAACATATATAGTATCTCGCCCGCTGCACCCCACCTCACCCCGCGTTGGACCCCACCCCGAAACCTCGCCCCTACCTCCGGAAGGAAAAGGAAAACTTTTTTTTCAATACCGCTGGGATTGGGCACTTTTTGTTCTACCTGAGAATAATTTGATTACGAAAAATCCCATCAAAAACAATTTTCTGCGATATGAGACCGTGACAGATCGAATTGTCATCCCAAAAACCCCCTAACTCGTGAATTTCATCAAAATCGGTAAAGTCGTTTTCAAAATAGAACCAAGATACAAACAAATATATATACAAACAAATATATACAATTTTTGCTCGTTTAATAAGAGTAGATAAACGACGAAAAAGGCCATTTTGACCTATTTTATATTTTATATTTTTAGTCCATGTTTTTTAATAACAGGAATTTTAATCAATTAAATTAGACTAGATAAAAAAAACCTCTTTTCCGAAAATTATTTCAATTCCATTATTCCCAATCAAGTCGATTGGTTTTAATTTCATCTTCCCTCCGAGTCCATCTAATCAATTAAATTTTTTTTTTTTATAAAATTTTATTAAACCAATTATTTTACATTAATTAATCGTACCTTGTATTTCTGTATGCTTCTCTGATTGCGAGATGTCTCTCTCCACCATCGAGAGAGGGTAGAGTGTCTCCTTTTTCTTTGCCTCTAAGAATAGTCTCAGTTGTGTTTAATAAGAGGAAAATCATAATTAGATAAAAAAACCTCTTTTCCGATAATTATTTAATTCCATTATTCCCCAATCAAGTCGATTGGTTAATCTTCCTTCCTCTCTCCTCCATTCTCTCTCAATCAATTAAATTGGCCAAATTCTAATATATAACAATATTTGGTATAAACTAGATTAGTGGGTTTTAAAATTAAAAAACCAATTAATAATAGAAGATAATTGAAAAAAAGTAAAAAGCTCGTAGCTAAATCTTTTTTGTATTGAGATTTTCATCTACTCGTAATTACTTTAATTAAAGAAAAAGATCAATTAAGATTGAAATTTGTTCGAGTTCCAGACCTAGCCAGATCGCTTTCTCTATTCTCAAAACTCGTTAATAGAGCTGGTTCATCAAAATCGGTAGAGCCGTTTTCAAAATAGAACCAAGATACAAATATACAAACAAACAATTTTGCTCGTTTTATAAGAGTAGATAGATAGATAGATATAGTCTATAATACTTATTTACCCATTTATATATATGTACATTTTAATTTTAATTAATTTATCTATTTCTATTTTAGGCACCTAGAAATTCGTTTTAAGATATCCTTACAACGATTCAAGATATTATATTGAGATTATTTTAAATAATATATTGGATTATCAATCTACAAACAATAGTTATTCATCTACAAGATATCATGATGATGATAAGGAATATTTTTATAATCGGCCATCGAATCATCAACCCGCAAACAATAGTAATTCATCTCTAAACGATTCCAGACATATTGATGTTGATTGTAATGATGATGATTATGAAGACGATGATTATTATGATGATGACGATTATTATGATGAGGGTGATGATTATAATAAATATATTTATAATCCCCCATCGAATCATCAACCCGCAAACAATAGTAATTCATCTCTAAACGATTCAAGACATATTGATGTTGATTGTAATGATGATGATTATGAAGGCGATGATTATTATGATGAAGACGATGATTATGATGAGGAAGATGATTATAATGAATATATTTATAATCCCCCATCGAATTATCAACCTGCAAACAATAGTAATTCATCTCTAAACGCTTCAAGACATCAAACTAATGATTATATTTATAATCAACCGTCTTCAAATCGAAGTAGAAGTAACACTCATTCAACCCCAACTGTTTCAGGATATCAAACAACAAGTTTTAATATCCAATCTTCAGCTAATACAAATAAAACTTCTCTGAAGTTGAATTCTAATTTACAGTCTTCTAGTAAAAATAATCCATCTTCTAGACGAGTAACTCAGGTAATTTTTTTTCTATTTTTGTAATATCATTATTATAATTAAACAAATAGTAAGAACTATAATTCGTGAATGTAGAAAACTATCATGGGCTACTCGTGTGCGAGAAACGCTAATTTCATTTTCGTGTGATTTCCGGCCGGAGTGAATTACAAAAACTCTCGAAAATTCGATTTTTGAATAATCGAGAGTTTGCTACTGTATCAGATTTCTCTTGAATCAGCTGCTTTCCACTCGGATGGACATATTAATATTATTAAACACTAGATCACTATTCAAACGAATTGATCAAAATTTATTTTTTTGTAATAATAAAACATGAGCAAGATGCGAGGTATGTTTCACAAAAAAGAAATAAAACAAAATTGAGTTTTGAATTCGATATATTTCGGGGGTGAGCCCATCATCAGGAGTCAAAGAAAACTGATTATACATTGGAAAAATAATTTTACAAATAACAATTTTTTTTTAATTTTTTTGAAATGTATGTGGTGAGGGGAAAGTAGGGGTGAAGAGGAGAAGTTGTTCTAAGAATTAATATTTTCAACAAATTGAAAAATTGAGTTTTGAACCAGCTGAAGGGAAGCTATACTACTGCTATTATAATAAAGAATGGGAAAGTACCTGAAAGGGTACAACTGGAAAAGTACCTGAGAGGGTACAATTACCCTAATATATTCAATGTGCGAACAATAGAAGGAATGTTTAGTTAATTTATTATAGTATATATAATCAATAATTGTATTTTTATGCACTTCTAATTGGTTATTTAAAATATTTGAATTATTTGAGAGGGCTATTTTAATTTCGGTGGATTCTAAGAGATCCAATTTAAGGCCTTTTCTTTTCAGAAATGAATGGGGATAGGGTTATTATTAGAGGTTGAATGGTTGTGATTCATGTAAAGTGAATTGCGTAAAGGGTGAAGTCGAATATTTTTAATAACATAGAGCTGAGATCATATTATATATGAAACGAATTATTCATTTTTCTAAATTACGTTCTTTATCTCAAAATTTCGGGATTGGAAAAGTCACAATGATGTCCCAGGCTAGCTAGCTAGCACGCTGGCTCGTTGACCTGCTTGTGTTTTTCGATCCCAAAATTTTAGATAAAGAACGAAATTTAGAAAAACGAATAATTTTAGAAATGATCGAGACCTTAAACAAGAAAAAATTCAACTAACAAAAGGTCCAGATCTAGATTCTGCTTCGGCAATTTTGCGGTATCCGTGGCGCCGCGACCTGACGATGGATTCTTATAGTACTTGTAGCGGCTCGCTGTTGCTCTGGCTACGAGCTTTTAGACACGGCCGCTAGATGACTCAGTCAGATCGTTGCGACACTTTTGCATGACTGATAATATTTCAGTCATGTTATAAGTGAAGCAATTCGATCTCGACTGATCGATCGAATCGAGGGAGGGGCCATCCACCAACTAGTAGCCCCTCACCCGCTAATTAAGCGGGTGGCGCCCAACCCGGCTTTCCACCAGGGCACAAACAACGCCCTGCACAAATACATTGTTAGGACCCCACCAACTTGGTGGGGGCGCGGACACGCACCACAACGCACTCAACCGAGGCCCTAACAATCTGGTGACCCCGACGTGATCGCTAAGCAAGCAGCTCTTGACCCACCAGCTAGGTGGATAGAGCCCCGCCCGGCTAACTAAGTCGGTAAAGCAATCACTAAAAAAAGGAAAGCAAGGGTGTGATGTAGCGGCTCGCTGATGCGTCTGCCTTTCGAGCTACGAGCTTTTAGACACGGCTGCTAGATGACTCAGTCAGATCGTTGCGACACTTTTGCAGCACCGATAATATTTCAGTCATGTTAGCAGGTGAAGCAATTCGATCTGACCGATCATCGATTTGATGGAGGGGGCCACCTGGCACCGAACTAGTAGACCCTCCCCCGCTAATTAAGCGGGTGCCGTCATACCGACTTTCCACCAGGGATAGAACGATCTCCCTGCACAAATCATTGTTAGGACCCCACCAACTTGGTGGGGGGGGGCGCGAACACGCACCACAACGCACTCAACCGTGGCCCTAACAATTTGAAATAAGACGAAAATGAAGAATTTTTGAGATTTCTCTTAGTTTTTCAAGATACTTGTCAAAAATACTATTTTTTGTATTTATTTAGTTTAATTTTCAATTGTTTTTTTATAGAAACCACGGAAACCGTAGTATCACGGGTTACGTGTGGCGCCGCCATCTCGATGACGGATCTCTTTTAGAAGTAGGCAGAGGTTTGTCGAAAGTAAAAAAATAAAATTTTGAAACTACAAATTTGAACTGAAATTGAGTTTAGTGTGATAATGCGTCTCAAATTGTCGCCAGTGGGCGTTGGCAATTTCACTTTTAAAAACTTTCATAGGTTCGATTCTATTTATCATCTCGGTTCAGGTGCAGAAGGTGGGGCGCAGCGGTGAGGAATCCGGGGGTAGGGCGAGGTTTCGGGGGTGGGGTCGAGCGGGGTGGAGGGAGGGGGGTACGGTGGGCGAATATTATATATTTTTGTATTTTTTAATTTGAGAAGAGCGGCTCTCAAAATAAAAATCGACCTTTTTATCAGAATTTTAAATTAATTTAAAAATAATATTAAAATAAAGCTTTTAACTGAAGGAAAAGTTACACTTGAAAGCTTTAAAATTATTGGCTGTAGAATGTCCCATAAACTTCATATGCTACATGCTCCACCTGGACCAATTTAAAGATATGGGTTCCCTACTCACAGGAGCAAGGGCGGATCCACGGCCCCCCCCCCCCCATACAGACCCGTGCCTGGCGGGAGTGCCCAACACGTGCGTCGCACGCAGAGGCCAAAAAACGGCGGCCAAATCGACAGGGAATTTATAACAATTTTTATTTTTATTTTAATGAACTTAAAATATGAGATATGAAATTTGTAAAAAAATTAAAATTAATTTTTTTTAAAATATTTTAAAATTGAAAATAAAGTTCTGTGTGTGGGGGGCCCCCCCCCCCCCCCCCCCCCCGCTTGGACAATTCGATCGCGTCACACTTTCGAGATAAAAAAGTAGATCTTATATACATCGGGCACCTTATATACATTCTCTGAAGTTTGGTTTCGATATTCACACTAATTTTTGAGCTTTTTTTTTTTTTTTATATTATTTATTGGCATCGGGCACACACCCATTTTGCCAGCCATTATATTCACATTAACTCTAAAAACTCATCGAAAAATATCACAGCCCAGTGATATAAGGAATTGAAGAACCAGCTTTCCTAGTTCTCCCCCTTCGGATATGCAGGCAAGTAATATCTGCGCATTTGTAGGGAACTGGATCTTTCCCCGAACCCTGTCATAAAATCGGTCTATTTTTCGGCGAGACAACCCACACCCAAGAAGGGCATGGTTAATGTCCCCCCGTGAGCTCGAATCACATCTACAGAAAGGGTGGTCTCTGAGACCAACCCTATGCATGTACTCGGGAGTCGTCGCGTGCCCAAGTCTCAGCCTATTAATATGTACAGACATTTTTCTGAACAGGTGATATCGTTCAAACCAGGGCTGAACCGGGATTCCCGGACACACTCCGAAGAAATGTCGCCCTTTGTCAGCACTGGATATTTTCCAGGAATTGTTCCATTCCTGATAGATTGTCTTCTTTATTAAAGGCCGAACTTCATCAGCCGACAATTCGAGGGGCCAGGGTGATCCCTCGGAAATCGCTCTCACAGCTAGACTGTCCACTCTCTCGTTCCCGTCAATCCCACTATGAGAAGGTATCCATAGAAGGGATACCTCCTTATCTGCCTCTCTAAGATTCTTGATTTCATCTAATATTTCCATGATAAGATAATTTTTGAGCTAACTCGTCCACAAAAATTTGGTAACGCACAGACTAACGGACATTTTGACAAAACAATTATTATCTCGAAAATATAATTTTTTCGATGTTCACTTATCTTGAAAACTAAGCGAAATCTCAAAAAATGGTATTCTTCATTTTTTTTATTTTGGTGAGTACTATAAGGTGGTCCGTGGTGGGGTATCATGCGGGCTATACGCGGATTGATACCGGGTAACACCTAGATGGACCATATCTTTTTTCGCTCTCTTGGTTCAGGATGGAGAATCAGCTGGACCTCAATGGTTCTAATAAAACGGTAGTCTGGCTAAGTATTCTCAAAAAAAAAAAAAAAAATTTCGCTTTATAAAAATATCTTTGAATTTCTTAAAGATTAATTTAATTAATTACTATAAGAATACATCGTTAGATCTCGGCGCCACAGTTACCGTAGAATTGCCATCGTATTTATATATTCATATGTCAAATGTATTCCATTGTATTTTCTACGGCCCTATTTATATCAATACATTTCTATCCCACATTCTTGATTGACGGAATTCAATTTTTTTCAATTTCTTTTTTTTTCAGATATGGACGTGTTTATGAAATGAATGTTTTTCATGGCACAAAAGCGTCTAATATACCAAGTATTTGTGAGAATAATTTCAATTGGCGTTTGTATGGTAGAAATAAAGGAAACCGATTCGGAAAAGGAGTTTCTTTTTCTGAATACTCCTATTATTCCGCTCATCCTTATTATAGAGAGAAGAAAAAAAAAATTAATGTAAGTTTCAATGAGAAAAATTGAAAAATAAGATAAATCAATGAGGTTCTTCTCTGCTTGATGCAAATAAACATATACCTACATTTAGGGTGGTCCTTATTTATAGGAGGTAAAAATAAATTTCGCATATTTGAAGAGTGCCAGGCGGAATTTCGTTAGACTGGATCTAAAAGTAATTTCTACCAAATTTTAGCTCAATCGAACATCATTTACCATTACCGCTTGGGGTATAAAGTATAAAATGCGAATTTTGCGTTTTCAAATCTCGCGCGTCAAAATAAATTACTAAAATATAATTATAACGGGCTGGTGCCCTGGCGGGCGGCGTCTCGGTCCAAAAATTGTATTCCTCTTAAAAAACCACACTCCAAATGTATACCTACCTGTAAACTCCCGAAAATATATAGTCTCTTAAAAGTTTCGCCTCATTTTCGTCCTGACACAGCTACAGAAATGAGGCTCTAGATATGAATCTGGAAGTATTTTTTTTTCTATAATCTACAGCATTGTGATATTTTTATAATAATATTTGCTTTAACCTATTAGTGGGTTTTAAAATTAAAAAACCAATTAATAAATAAAACATAATTGAAAAAATAAAGCTAGGTTCAGTTTTGTCGCTGGAAAAGTTAGGGTAAACTTTTTTCGCTGTCATAGTGACAAAAACACCGTTGCTTATGGGACTTTTAGTGTATGAATTAAATTGTCATCAAAAAGCAATGCTTTATTAAAACTCGAAATTATTTTTTCCCATTTTTTTTTCAATAACAAAAGTTGCTTCACACAAAATGCTATAACTCACGAATCAATAGTCAGATTGCTGTCAAATTTATACACGTATCGTTTGAAGGTTAGTACTAAATAAAAATAATATGGAAAAATTCTAGTAACGACATCTATGTGTCATCCTACGGACTTATTGAATGACCTATTATATATATATTATTTATTTGTTTGAGACTATATTAAGTTCATCAATGCATCAAGCAGTGGACAACCTCTTTGTTTCTCTAATTTATGATTCAACAACTCTGCTACTCTCAGCAAAACAAAAACTTTTCAATCAAATGTTAATTTGTGATTTCTCTAATCGTTTTTTTATCATCTATTTATTTTTTCCAGGTAATGTTTGTGGGTAAAATGGCCTATTCTAATTTGGTCGAAGGAGAAGTCGGAGATGAACTTCCTCCAGAAGCATATCTCACTGAACATCAACTAATTCAGCCTGATACAACCATTAAGAAAACTCGAAGAAAAACAAAGAAAAACGAAGTTGTTGTTAAATATTCTGATCATGAATTTTATCCTGCTTATATTGTTCATTATTCTGGATATTTTGCATATCCTCGTCCAGGAAAATGTAAATGATGGATGCATGGGACCTTCCACAGTGCTAGATGATACTGTCTCCGCCCTTTTCCTTTTTTTATAGATACTTCCAGGGAGTTTGTTCTGACTGAATAAAATCGATAATATCCCCAGAGTCTCATTTTCACGAAATACACTATTTTCAAACATTTAACCCCCCCTTCTTCAGGGTTTTGAAAGGTCAGTGAAGGAAATAGAACGTGACACTCTCTTCTGTCTCCTCTCTCAGTGCCAGTAACAATTATTCATTATCAGCAGAATTTTGCTACGCCCTAAAGAAGGAGGGCAGAAACCTCAGAAACGTCGTCTTTGAATAAAAAGGGACTGTCTCATCAAAATCGATTCAATTCACGTTCTAGTCAGTTTCCAAAACTGTCGTGTCACAGTTGGGTCTCCTTTTTTTTACTATTGCCTTTGGTTTTTTTTGTTTGAAAGTCAGTGTGCGTTTAGGCTTGGGTGCTAGACCCTCTCTTCCTTTTCAGGAGTGTCTGTGGCTATCCTGCATTTTCCCCGCCTGCATCTCACGCCCTCTTTTCGAAGTTTAGCCTTCGGATAAGGCAACACATCTTCTGGCGTAACGATACGAGGAGCCTCATCCAATTGCTGTGGTGAAGATGGAGTCAAAGATGTTTTCGGGGAGAATTGAACTACTTCTGATGTGTAGACTGAAGACATCAACTTCGGAGTCTGGACAACAGCTGGTTGAGGAAGATCCGCCGTCTCCGGAGTCTGGACAACATCTGGCTCAGGGCAGTCAGCAGTGCTTACTGAAGCCTGTAGGTGCCTTTCTGGCCCACAATTTTCTGCACAGCCGGTACTGCCGTTACTCCAGTTTCGTCTAAGTTAGTCCGCCTCCGTGGTGTAATGGTCAGAATAACTGGCTGGCAACCCGGAGGTCTCGGGTTCGATTCCCGGCTATACCCAGACATTTTTTTCTGTAAGTATAGGGTCTGGTAATAAAAATTAAGTGGGAGATAAATTTAACCTAATTTATCGCGCCGAGAATTTACCACTGCTCGAAGCCCCTAAAACCTTAGTAAATTGGATATTGGATTGTATCTAAGTTTCTGAGATTGGCTCGTGATCCCGGCTTCTTTTCCTTCTACTCTGTTCTTTTCACGATTGAGGGGCCAGCCCATACAGGCCTTTAGGGGATGGACCTTCTGGTGTATCTCCTTCTCACATCAATATCATTAAAAAAAAAAAAAAAGTTAAACACCCTATGTGGTGGAAAGTTGTGTCGTTTCAAGACATGCGTGAAAGGTACTAACAGACAACAAGGGGAGACTCGGGACAAATGTCATATGTCTCCCCAAGCAACATTTTTGAAGAAAATGTCACCTGACACCAGCAGCGTGTGCATGATGCCAGTTTAAACACATATAAATAATAGCTGAAATAGCCTACTTTCATGATAAATATGAAGAAAAAACATGACTTGCCAACTTACTTAATTAAAGCTTAGCTACTAACCGCAAAATTTTACATCGGACTACCCCAAATCAGTTTTTTTCACTTTACTCTCGTATTTTGACTTGACGGGCAGCCATTTGAATATGACAATAATAATAGCAGAAAACCAACATAACATAATTATTTTAGCGCTGGAAAATTAATAGGTCAGGAGAAAACGTGCTGTCCGTGGTCTCCCCTATCAATTAAAATCTTTGATAAATGACCTAAATTCATGTTTGTAATAATATTTATTTTTATAAATCTTAAAGTGATGTTAAATAGTTTACAATTGTTGTTTTTTTATTTAAGTTAGCTATATCAAGTGGAGTCCTTCCCTCATTATCTTTTATTGTTCTATCCGCCCCCCTTTCAATTAATAATTTTACAATATCCAATTGATTTCCATGAACTGCAAAATGAAGGGGTGTATCTCTATAATTATCTAGATGATTTATCCCCGCCCCTTTGTCCAATAGCAAATTGACAATAGGGGTATGGCCCCTACCACATGCATACATTAGAGGAGTACCATTATATACACCCGTTGGATCTATTTGTGCTGATTTTGATATTAAATATTTGGCTACTTCAAAATGGCCTTCTTGGGATGCACAATGCAAGGGCGTGTCATTTAAAAAAAATTCTTCTGTTTTATTTAAATTTGATGGGTTTTGGGTGAAATGATATTTCACCCCCGCGAGGGATCCTTTTATTGCGGCTTCCCAAATATCCTCTGTCCCATCCTTATCAATCGGTCCTTCTTCTCTATTTTCTTCAGAATTTGTATCTGTTGCTCTTTTTAATTCATCCATCTAAAAATAAATAAATAAATAAATACATTTAAATTTTGTTTCAGATAATAATAAATTAATAAAATAATTTTTCTTCGATTTTTTTTTTTATTTATTTTATTTTGTGAAAATATTTTGAGTTAGAAAGCTGAAACCATGGTAGAGAATTGTAGTTTATTAATAGAAACAAGAATATTTATTTTTTATTTTTTTTTGCACTCCTCTTAATGGCCTCAAGGGCGGATTCAGGGGGGGGGGGCGGCCGCGCCCGCCCCCCCACATAGAGGCCTGTGCCTGGCGGGAGTGCAACACGTGCGTCGCACGCAGAGGCCAAAAACGGCGGCCAAATCGACAGGGAATTTATAACAATTTTTTTATTTTAATGAACTTAAAATATGAGATATGAAATTTGTAAAAAAAATTTGAAAAAAAAAATAATTTTTTTTTTTAAATTTTAAAATTGAAATAAAAGTTCTATGTGTCTCTGACCCCCCCCCCCCCCCAACCCGCTTGGACAATTCTTTTTTTTTTTTTTTTTTTAATGCAATCGAATGCAAGAAGAGATGCACCAGTAAAGATGCAGCCCCTATGGATCTCGAAAGACCCTTGCATTACCGAAGAGAAAGAAAGTTGATTAAGTGAGAGGGTGTAGACGTAGGTGTCTATGCACTCCGGTTTTGAAGGTTTGAAGATTATAGGTGCTGGGAAAGATAGAGGCTGGAAGAGAGTTCCAGTTCCTTGAAGTCATGGGGATATATGTATTGGCGAATGAAGTGGTCCGGCACTTTTCTAATTTAACCGCGAAAGAGTGTTGGGAGTCGGCAAAACGCGTGCTACGTGCAAAGCATGCTTTGGGGGAATTATTGATTTTATCTCATCAGAGCACCTGCCGTGATAGTATCTATAGAAAAGGGAAAGGGCAGAGACATCTCTTCGATGAGCCAGCGAGTCGAGGGAGTCGGTGAGGGTAGAATCGTCAATTAGCCTGACGGCTCGTTTCTGAATTGCATCCAGGGTAGCAAGAGAGTATTTTGAGGCCCCTCTCCACAGATGAGAGCCGTATTCGAGACAGGGGCGGATTTGGGCCTTGTAGATGGTGAGAAGTTGTGGGGGTTTGTAAAATCGCTTGGACCTGAATAAGAAGCCAATCTTCCTTGCTGCAGATTTCGCCACAGAGGAGATGTGTTCATTCCAAGACAGGTCAGATGCGACAGAGACGCCCAGCATGGATAGGCTGTCACACATTTTTTTTTTCGAGATAAAAAGTAGATCTTATATACATCGGGCACCTTATATACATTCTCCCCCCCCCCCATAAAAAATTCCTGGATCCGCCCTTGAATGGCCTAGGAATGAATTCCATTGTAGCCAGTCTACCATGAGTCTAAAATTTTCACAGCCAAAAATAAATTATGCATAAAAATTATAAAATTGTGTACAATCAAATATACAATAAATAAGTAAATAATTACAAACAATTAAATAGTATCACAGATAATGAAAATAATACATAATGAATACAAATAATACATAATGAATACAAATAATAAATAAATAAATAAAACAATAAAATAATAAATAAATAATTAAAACAAAATAATAAATAGATAATAAAATAATAAATAAATAATGAAAAAATGTCACAAACAAGAATATAAAAGTTCAAATAGATTTTGAATTTCTAAGTTAAATAGAAAGAGGTTGTCATCTACTAGATGCGAGATAGAATGGAAT
The DNA here is from genome assembly GCA_024734495.1 of Forficula auricularia. Taxonomy (NCBI): domain Eukaryota; kingdom Metazoa; phylum Arthropoda; class Insecta; order Dermaptera; family Forficulidae; genus Forficula; species Forficula auricularia. The sequence continues at coordinate 257,155 of JALMQS010000108.1, forward strand.
TTTATATGAATTAGAATTACATGTCAGAAGGGTTGTTTTCGCCAAATGGCTAGCCTATCAGGCAAAGGAAACCACTCTGACAAGCGAGGCGCTAACATATGCAATCGGATTTGATTCCCGTTGGAAGTAAAACAAGCCTTCTGACATGTAATTAATAAAATATTCCATTCCATATTTCTGCCCTAGTATAAATTCCTCTTTATTTTTGTACTAGATAAATAAATAAATAAATACTTCACCTTTTTTTATTAAATTTTCAATTTCCTGGCTCACTGAGTCGATTTTATTTTTTTTAAGAATAGATCAAATTAAATATGTTGAATAAGAAGATTATATATAATAATAATAAGGAAATATCCAACTAAGAAGACAATATCGAAGAGAATCCAGTTTGACCTTTGATGGGGATAAGCATAGATAAAAGATATATAGATAGGCAATTCCCTCCTTAGTTTTGGAACGCTATTTACAGCACCCCAAACGGGAAGCTCTGGAACTAAAATAGCGAGCGGGAAATTTACATATATATTATTACATATTGGAATTTGAAAGATAATTAAGATCTACATAATCGGCAAAACAAAAGTAGTGTGTTTGCCTTATTTTTTTATTTTTTTTTATCAAAATAGTTTCAATCTTTTTTTGAAATAAAATAAAATATATAATCAAAAGCACTACATTTTACTGCACGTTTTTATTTTGCCGTGAGTAGCAGAGTTGTTGATTCATAAAGAGAAACAAAGAGGTTGTCCTCTGCTTGATGCAAATAAACATACACAAATATATTAAACAAATAAATAATATATAAAGTTTAAGGAAAGCGGTGTTGGTATGTAGTGAAACATATTAAACACAGGAATTCTTTAACGGATTATAGTGATGGTGTTTCACAAAGTGGAAATAAAATTAAAAAATTAAAAAAATCTTTTAAATTATATTTTGGAGATTTTTTATTTATCTCTATACATATTTCGGGCTATGAACCCTTCATCAGGAGGTTTAACAGAAAACAGTTTTTTGTTAAAACTCCTGATGAAGGAGTTCATAGTCCAAAATATGTATAGAGATAAATAAAAAAATCTCCAAAATATAATTTAAAAGATTCAAATTTAGGGAACGAAGAAAAGATTATTTTTATAATAAAAATAATCTTTTCTTCGTTCCCTAAATTTGTGGTCGCGCCCCGGGTGAAGAGAAAATTATTTTCGATCTTTGGGGTCTGCGATCGATTGGGAGGCGCTGGAATAATAATTTAAAAGATTTTTAAAATTTTTTTAATTTGATATCCACTTTGTGAAACACTATCACTATAAACCGTTAAATAATTCCTGTGTTTATAACATTTGTTTAAAGTTTCAAAAATCAAGCCACAGCCATAAAAACGTTCTTTCGTGTCTAAGAAAAATAAAAAACTTGTTCATGTTGAGTAAAATAATATTTATTTATTTAAAACATAATATTTATTTTTATCTAATATCTATGATGTCCTTAAAAGTTAAATTCATTTATCATAATATTTATTTTTATAAATGTTAAAGTGATCTTAAATAGTTTATAATTGTTCTGGCTTCCCAAGCAATAGCTAAATCAAGTGGGGTCCTTCCGTCTTTATTTTTTATTGTTTTGTCCGCCCCCCTTTGAATTAATAATTTTACAATATCTAAATAATTTCTATAAACTGCATCATGAAGGGGTGTATATCTACTTTTATTTTGGCAATTTATATCAGCCCCTTTGTCCAATAGCAAATTCACAATAGCGGTATGTCGATATTCACATGCCAACATTAGAGGAGTATCATTAAATTCATTCTTTGGATCTATTTGTGCAAATTTTGATATTAAATATTTGACCACTTCTAAATGGCCTTCTCCGGGAGGCATAATGTAAAGGCGTGGTATCAGAAGGTCCTCCTGTTTTATTTAAATTTGATGGGTTTTGTGTGAAATGATATTTCACCCCCGCGATGGATCCTTTTTCTTGCGGCTTGCCAAATATCCTCTGTCCCATCCTTATCAATCGGTCCTTCTTCTCTATTTTCTTCGGAATTTGTATCTGTTGCTCTAATTAATTCATCCATCTAAAAATAAATAAATACATTTAAATTATGTTCAAATAATAAATTAATAAAATAATTTATCATCGATTTTTTAATTTTTTTATTTTGTGAAAATATTTTGAGTTAGAAAGCCGAAACCCCGGTAGAGAATTGTAGTTTTATAGATCCAAGAGCCGATGACTGCCAGACCTTCGTTATTTTATAAAAGCTGAAAGTTTTTCTGTGCATGTCCCCTATACAGGTAAGAACGACCAGCGACTATAGAGTTTGGGTTGTGGTTACTTTGGCAGGTAACAGGTAATAAAGGTGTATAAAATAGTACTTTAAATTCGTTAAAGTATAAAGCTCAATTTTTTATATTTTCTTCAGGGATAACTTTAGAAATCTCGTCATCCATTGCCGGACACTTATGACAGTTGCTACCCCTGCCAGACACCCCTAAACTTTAATAAATTATAATTATACTTTCGATTATAATATAAAAGATAAATTTTATATATGTTACTTGGCGACCTATAAAAAAATGTTACCTCAATAGGCGGACAGTTTTAATGGTTTTACATAGATTTTTGACATTTCGGTTATTATTGATAACCATTGGTGAAGACATGGAGGAATCGACTTAAAATCAAAAATAACCATCGATTCTTATCTAATACTAGAGGAATAACCTTATTGCATTCCATTTTTGTTGTTTTTGACTATTAATGGCAACTTCTACTAAAAACGTGGAAGAATCGACTTAAAATCAAAAAGACTAAATTCTTTTTGGCAAACCACTCAAGCTTGAGTTTCTTAAAGTTGGGGTGTCTGGCAGGGGGTAGCAACTGTCATAAGTGTCCGGCAATGGATGACGAGATTTCTAAAGTTATCCCGAAGAAAATATAAAGGAATTGAGCTTTATACTTTAACGAATTTAAAAGTATTTATTTTATACACCTTTATTACCTGTTACCTGCCAAAGTAACCACAACCGAAACTCTATAGTCGCTGGTCGTTCTTACCTGTATAGGGGACATGCACAGAAAAACTTTCTCGGCTTTTATAAAATAATGAAAGGTCTGGCCGTCGTGGGCTCTTGGGCTGTTATTAATACAAACAAGAATGCAAAGTTCAAATAGATTTTGAATTTCTAAGAAAATAGAAAGAGGTTGTCATCTACTAGAGCCGAGATAGAATGGAATTTTATATGTATTAGAATTACATGTCAGAAGGGTTGTTTTCGCCTCTTCGGAAATCGCTAAAAATTAGCAATTGGCTAGCCTATCAGGAAAACCACTCTGACATGTAAGGCGCTAACATATGCAATCGGATTTGATTCCCTTTGGAACTAAAACAAGCCTTCTGACATGTAATTAATAAAATATTCAATTCCATATTTCGGCCGTAGTATAAATTCCTTTTTAATATTGTACTAGATAAATAAATAAATAAATGCTTTACCTTTTGAATTAAATTTAGCATTTCCTCGTTTAGTGAGTCAATTTTACTTTCCAGTGAGTTAATTTTATCATTATTCTAAAAAAATAAATAAATTGAAAATAGATTATTTTACAAGAATAAATTGCTTTATAGATAAATAAATAAATACTTTACATTTTCCTTTAAGGTTTCAATTTCATCTTTAATTGAATTCGTTTCAATTTTCGTCTCATCGATGATCTAATTAAATAAAATATATAATTAAAAATTAAATTAATTATTCATTGAAATAAATCTTACCTTTTTGTACAATTTGTCATTTTCTTTTTTTATCAAATTTTCTATTTCTTTCACTAAATTCTTTTTCTCTTCTTTTTCTTTTTTCAGACTCTCTTTTGTACGCTTCAAATAAATAAATAAATAATTATTTAATTATTATTAAATTAATTACAAACTAAACTAATTCTCACCTGCAATTCTTTACAGAATAGTTCACTTTTCATTTTATAAATAGCCATTTCTTTTTCAGCTCTCAATTTTCGTGAATAATATTTCATCAAGATTTCCCCCAAGCTTTCAGACATGATTTATTAATTAATTAAAGTTAATAACTCAAAGAGGATAGGAGTATGTATGGTCCTTGTAATAACTGTAATAAGAGAATAATCACTTGGCTTGATTACCTTTGGAAATGACCTTTGGCCAAGGGCAGGGCATCCTGTCTGGCCATCAGAGAGATAATCTTAATCATTTACGTCCATGTTGTATAAATTAATGTTATATAAAATAATTAATTTTTTCAGGTCCACTTTAGAATTAATGCACCCATTGATTTAACAAAAACCGACTTCAAAAAAATTAAATGCAACAAATAAAATAATAAGAACTCAAAAATAAAATAAAATGCACTAAAAATTATAAAATAATTATCTTATTTAGTTACAACTAAACGACGAAATATTAACATGAAATCACTTTTTGAAGTCGGTGCCAAACATATACATTTTATGAATTGAACTCGACGGATCTTAGTACGTTTGGCTGGTAAGTTCGCTTATATAGTTTGTTTGGCACCGACTTCAAAAAGTGATTTCATGTTAATATTTCTTCGTTTAGTTGTAACTAAATAAGATAATTATTTTATACGTTTTAATGCATTTTATTTTATTTTTGAGTTCTTTTTATTTTATTTGTTGCATTTAATTTTTTTGAAGTCGGTTTTATTTTTTTTTTATAAAAATATTTTTATTTTTCTCTTTTTAGTGATGTTATTAATAGTGACTTAATATAATACCTTGCATGCATCTCGTAAGAGAAGGGGTCGGGCGAATGAATCAAAAAATGATAATAAAATTCAAATCAAAAATATAGAAATTCTCTCGAAACGTTTGCGGGTTTTAAATGAATGTTATAAGATTTTTTTTTATAAAAGATTTTATATTTGCTCATAAGAATTGGAGATTTACGTTATTTCGTCGTTGATGATATTATCAGAACTTGACAAAATTAATATGGCACCATCCCTAAGATACCTCCTTTCCAATAAAAAAAGAATCATCGAAATCGGTTCATAAAGAAAGAAGTTAGGCCTGAACAAACCTAACAAAAAAGGTCTAATACCAATGAAAAAAAAACGGGACCAATCGGAAGCTAGACTGAACCCAATGCAAATTTTTTTCACAATTGGCGGAGATATGAGGTAACATAGGCACAAAAAAAAATTCAGTCGAATAGAGAACCTCCTCCTTTTTTGAAGTCGGTTAAAAAATCAAAAAACTCCAGATTTATAAATTATATATCTAGTTTTTAATTAATAGAGATTGTGGTGTTGGTGCAAGGTGAAACATCTTAAATAAAGATAAAAGTAAATAAATATTATATGAAATATTCATTTACTATGAGTTAAGGATTCATATAATATTTATTTACTTTTATCTTTATCTAGTTTTTGTTCATAATATTTAATTTTTGTTCAAAAGTTATGTTAATTTGACTATAGGTACTACATGTTTTTCTAAGACAAATTTTCTAGATATTTTTTCCTAAATATTCTTGTTATTAATGATCTCAGTTACTAGTTTTCATTGTAAATATAGTTTTTGTTGTTCCTTGAAGATTTTTTACTTTACCATACAAGGCATTATGGTCAAGTATTGTAATCGTGCATGAAAAAAGTGTTTTTTTCCTTCTTTTTTTGAAATATCTAAAAAACGGCTGAAACTATTTTGATTAAAAAAATTGAGCGAAACCATGACATTTCGGTCTACAAACAAGCTCTAATAAGTGAACATCGAAAAACTTATATTTTTCGAGATAATAAATGTTTTGTCAAAATGTCTGTTAGTTAGTCTGTGCGCTACCAAATTTTTGTGGACGAGCTAGCTCAAAAACTAGTGTGAATATCGAAACCAAATTTCACACGTAGTTTTGGTCCATTGAAATTAAGAGCTGATTTGATTTTGGTGCATATCGACCCAAAATTAAGGGGAATGGAGGGGGGTTAAAAATTAAAAATCTAGGCTATTTGAGCAAACTCAACCAAAATTTGTATACATAATCAGTGGGACCCCAGAAGTCTAAAAATGGAAAAATTAACCCCCCTTCCCTACATGATTATAAATAATTTTATTAAATATTAAATATAAGTGAGGGGCCAGGTTGTATGGTAAAGTCAAGTGGATGGTCACATCAAAACAGGTAAAAAAAAAAATAAGCTGACGTGTTCTGATGTAGCCACAAGGGCGGATCCAGGAATTTTTTATGGGGGGGGGGGGAGAATGTATATAAGGTGCCCGATGTATATAAGATCTACTTTTTATCTCGAAAGTATGTCGCGATCGAATTGTCCAAGCGGGGGGGGGGGGGGGGTCAGAGACGCCCCCCACACACACATAGAACTTTATTTTCAATTTTAAGATTAAAAAATAAATGTTTTTTTTTAATTTTTTTACAAATTTCATATCTCATATTTTAAGTTCATTAAAATAAAAAAAAATAATAAAAATTGTTATAAATTCCCTGTCGATTTGGCCGCCGTTTTTTGGCCTCTGCGTGCGGCGCACGTGTTGCACTCCCGCCAGAGCACGGGTCTGTATGAGGGGGCAGTCGCCCCCCCCCCGTTGATCCGCCCTTGTGTAGCCATCCACTTGACTTTACCATACAACCTGGCCCCCTCACTTATATTTAATATTTAATAAAATTGTTTATAATCATGTAGGGGAGGGCGGTTAGTTTTTGCATTTTTAGACTTCTGGGGGCCCACTGATTATGTATACAAAATTTGGTTGAGTTTACACAAATGGCCTAGATTTTTAATTTTTAACCCCCCCCCCCTCCACCACCCTTAATTTTGGGTCGATATGCACCAAAATCTAATCAGCTCTTAATCTCAATGGACCAAAACTACGTGTCAAATTTGGTTTCGATATTCACACTAGTTTTTGAGCTAGCTCGTCCACAAAAATTTGGTAACGCATAGACCAGTGGTTCCCAACCTTTTGTGGCTCATCGCCCCTTTCTGGAGGTTGACTAACACCTATCGCCCCCTTTATTTATTTTAATTGTATGCCTAATTTTAATTTGAAGTAAAGTGTAAATAATAATGTTTTGTGAGGAGCTGGAAAATTTTCCCGGGGGGGGGGGGGGGTCAATCCACAAAGCAAAATATTTAGTGGGAATTTTTTTTTTATTAAAACAAATACTTAGTCCAGACTAGGAAGGTTTTGGGATAGTTGTAATTTCTTCGGCCCTTCATGTTTTTTGGTGTGCTGAATCCCAATCTCATGTTTGTAAACAAAATTTCGTGACGAAACATTGTCAAAAATGCCAAAAAAAAAGGTGAAAAATCGATTTTTTTCCTATTTTGACCATGAAAGAGCACGTTTCGGCAATGACCACTCTATACATTTTTAAACTAGATTAAAATTTTTACGATTTAAATAAAGTTTCATCTTAAGTGGATAATGGTAACCCAAGGATGAACTTTTGAAAAAGTGAAATTTTTTAAAAAACGCAGTTTTTCCTTCATAAAATGAAAACCACTCAGCCTAAGAAACTTGATTCTCATCTCATTCTCTAGGAAACTTTGTTGACTTAAACATTTCCTTCGACCACTTTTTTGTTAAAACTCTTAGATTTATAGATATTTAGCTTTCCATGACACTTTTGAGGATTCGGATCATATTATCTTGTCATGAAAAATCCTGGATATCTATAAATTTAAGAGTTTTATCAAAAAATTTCCTAGAGAATGAGATAGGACTCAAGTTTCTAGAATGAGTGGTTTTCATTTTATAAAGGAAAAACTGCGATTTTTTGCAAAAAATTGGAGTTTTTCAAAATTTCAACCTCATTGCGGCACGGGTTACCATTATCCAATTATGTAACTTTGTTTGAATTGTAATTTATTTTAAAAATGTATAGAATGGTCTTTGTCGAAAACGTGCTCTTTCATGGTCAAAATGGGAATATATCAAAAAAAGTGCGAGTTTTTGGGATTTGTGAAAACAAAAAAAAATACTCAAATTTTCAACTAGCGCTTGAGCCCGAACGGTTGGTCGGAGAAAAAACCTAAATAATAAAATTCGTAGGAAATTTTATGTACTTTCATTTTGAATAGGAAGGTTATTTATGAAAAGTTGATAGTTTTCGAGTTATAAGCAAAAAAACTACCAAAAAATGAGATTTTTTAAAATTTTTGGCATTTGACAATGTTCCGCCACCTCAGATTCGGATTCAGCACACCCAAAAACATAGAGGGTCGAAGAAATTATAACTAGCCTAAAACGTTTCCGCGAGGGGCCCTTTAGAGAACAATTTAACTTGACTAAAAAGGTACTTCAAGAAATTAAAAAATAATTCTTGATTAAACATATGAAATATAATTAATTACGGCTAGTTTTCCATAAGAAACGGTTTGTCGCTGCCGTTACTCATCCCATGAACTCGGCCCTTAGGGGGGGGTCTGCCTCTGTCTGTACAAGAGAACAAAATCCTTTTTCAACTAAATATGTTGACGGGAACGAGATGAGAAGTGGTTCAGTTTTTCATTTGAGTTGTGGATAAGTGTCCATTAGCTTCACCCAGGCTAACTCGTAACCGCTCTGCTTGAAAATGATTTTCGTCTCACAGTCATACTTCAGATACTAGAAACTCCGTCTGCAAAGAGTTATTAATCTTATCCAAAGCTTCAAGCAAGAAAGGATCTAGAATCCAATCAGGAATTTGTAAGTTAGTCAAATCTTCAAATCTTGATTCCATGTCAGTTTTTAACTGGTCAAGGTGATCAGTAAAAATTAGTATTTTGTCTTCTGGGAGTCCAGGAGTCTCGTTATCTGACACTGAACACTTTTTAAGGGTCGGAAACTGAATCAGCTCTTTACGGCCAATATTTACCTTGTGAATATCTAACTTGGCGATGAATGATGAAATAATTCCTTTGGCCTTGATAAGTTTCATCTTGTTTCCTTGAAGCCTTATATTGACTTCATTCATATTTTCAAAAATATCTGTAAGATACGCAAGTTCCAACTTGCGACGCTTCAAATTCTCACTTAAAACAGGATCAGACGTGTCGAGAAACTCAGTAACCGTGTCAAATAATTAATAATAATTTAACAACTCACAAGGGAAGTGATTCCATTTCTTTGCACTTTGCAGTATTTTAATTCTCCCCCCCCTTTGAATACTCATCGCTCCCCAATCGCCCCCCCCCCTGATAACTCAAATCGCCCCCTTGTGAGTCGATCGCCCCCAGGTTGGAAACCACTGGCATAGACTAACTGACAGACTAACTAACAGACATTTTGAAAAAACAATTATTATGATGAAAAATATAATTTTTTCGATGTTCACTTATTAGAGTTTTTTGTAGAGCAAAATGCCATGGTTTCGCTCAATTTTTTTAATCAAAATAGTTTCAGCCGTTTTTGAGATATTTCGAAAAATAGAATGAAAAAAAAACATTTTTTTCATGCACGATTACAATACTTGACCATACCCTGTATGGAAAAGTAAAAAACCTCTATCCATGATGTATGATTATTGTAATGTGAAAGTGAAAAATGATTTAATTTTTGTAAAAGTGAATAAATAATAAACTAACTGTACATAAATAAAAAATATATTTTATCTAATAGTATTGTTATATAACAGGAGTGGCCAAGCTACTTGATAGTCCGAGCCATTTTTCAAAATTTGAAATGTTTCGCGAGCCGCAATTAAATACGTATTTAAAAGTTATTCAAAAAAGATATTAAAAAAAATTTTTTTACAGAAATTATATTTATTGAAAACATAAATAAAAGTACAAAATAAGTGTATTGATATTAGTTGAGACTAAAAGAGTTGTCGACTGTCGATGAGTAACAGAGATTGTTTTTATTTTAGGTTGATACAAATAAACATAGAGATATCTGTTTTTAAATAAAATAATTTTTATATATATTATCTAGATCTAGAAATAATGTAAAAATTATGTTTATTTGAATAAACAGAAGACTATCTCTTTTATTTCTATTTTAATAACCGTACAAAATAAGTGTATTGAATTTAAATATTAAAAATTAAACACATTTATTTCACTTCTCTTGATAATTCTTTAAAATTTGGTGAATAATTGGTGACAGCACTTCTCAGTAATTCTTTGAGATGCTGGTTAGTTAATACTGATCGGTGTTTGGATTTCACGAATTTTAAAGTGGAATAAAATGATTCACATAAGTACATTGTTCCGAATATTGAAATAATTCGACAAGCACCCTTTTTTTAATTCAGGATACTTCGATTCTGGTACAAATTTCCAAAATTCGGTAATCGACGTCGACTTATATTTTAATTGTAGAGCTTGATCTTCTTCTATTAATTATAACGAGCTTCGAGGGCGTGCCGAAGGCCCTCCGGGCGGCGTCTCGGTCCAAAAATTTTATTCCTCTTAAAAAACCACACTCCAAATGTATACCTGTAAACTCCCGAAAATACATAGTCTCTTAAAAGTTTCGCCTCATTTTCGTCCTGACACAGCTACAGAAATGAGGCTCTAGATATGAATCTGGAAGTATATTTTTTTTTCTATAATCTACAGCATTGTGATATTTTTTGTGTGGAAATAGATTTATTTAAATAAGTGGTATCGTGTGAGGAGGAGAATTATATTATATCATTTTTTTAAAATTTGGGATCGATAATCGATATAAGGCTCCAAATATTTAAAAGAGATCAGGTGTTGTTTGTATGACAGGCTGCTCCATCCAGTATTGCCATGAGAAACTCATATGGGCATGCGTGTCTTAAGTCGTTTAATTTTGTAAAAATCAAAAAATAAGAATAACAAAATTTAGATTTTTAAAAAATTATAAAAAAGTGGCAAATTATTAAAAAATAAACAAATAATATATAAATCAAATAAGATGTGATTGATTTCTTTTTCTGTGCGCAAAGAAAAGCGAATTGAATATTTAATTTTTGAGTGGTGAAGGGGAGGGGTAATAATTATCAATATATTTAATGTTTCTTAATTTAAAACCAATTGGAGTCTTTCATTTCGAAATTTGAGTCCAAATTACGATTATATTTCAAATTTGCCGCAAATATACCGATGGCGCTCTCTCTCGGCAGCATTACGTCAGCGTTGCGGCAAATTAATCTAGACAAATATATATAGTATTCTCCAGATGCTTTTTGGGTCATAATTATACCTACTGAAAATGGAAAACACACCTTGAAGTATGTTAATTTCAAATGGATTCAGAAAAAAATCTAGAGACGATTTAAAATATTTCAAGTCTTGAAATCTATATCGAGAGCCACAAATAATCCTTCAAAGAGCCGCATGTGGCTCGCGCGAGCCGCAGGTTGGCCACTTCTGTTATATAATATAAATATATGTTACTTTAATTGTATGTATTGTTAATTTGTACATAATATTAAGTCTTGGAAAAAGTTATCAATTTTTCCTCCACTTTGTACCTATTGATTTGCAAGGAAAAGGAATGATTGATGAATTGGAATAATAAAAGAGATATTTTAATTTCATTTTTGTTTTATCCAACTTTTTATTTAATATTCATCATCAAAATTCATTTATATAATCGTTATCTTTTTCAAATGATTTTAGGCCCTTTTTTAAAATCATCTACATTTTCTTTTTTATAATAATACATATTAATCAATTATTCTAAATATTTATAGCCATCATTTTTTTCAATATTTAAAAAAAATAATATATCAAAGTATAATATATAATATTAATAATTCCACTTTAACAATTATTATTATTTCTGATAATAATTCATTTATCACAATTTCGAAGTCTACTGCAGGAGAGACTATACAACTCCTTTTTATCTTATATATATATTTTAAAACATTCTAAACACATTTTATTTATATTTATTTCAGTTCTATATGAATATAAATTGCTATTTTTGTTTTTTTAAATATTAATTTGACTGTCCTAGCAAATTTCTTTATTCATATTCAATTTTTCCTAAAAAAAAGACTATCGCTATATTTTTTTAATGGTGTGAATTTAATTTCTAATACCCGTAGATGCACCATTATGTATAAATAAATATATGTACTTTTATTAGTTTGTTTCTAATATATAATATCTATATAATATGTATATGTAGGTATATGCTATATGGGAGATTATATCATATAATTTTCAAGAGTGTGTATGGAAAATCAATTCCTGACTCATTAGATATAGCATATTTTGGCAATAAGTTAAAAAAATATATAAATTCAATAATTTCCATTTTAATGGGAAATACAGGTGGTTAAAAAATGGGTATATTATTATTACACATGCATATTATAGGGAGGGTATAATACAACAAAAATAGGCCACAATACGAGAACAATTTTACAAAAAAAAAATTTGCTTTAAACTTTGTTTCAAGAACAATTTTCTTCAGATTAACTAAGGAATATTTAACAAAAAAAAAACATTTACTATATTATATTATAGGCGACTGTGGGTCAGTGGTCAGAGTGTCGGGCCGCTGACCTGAAGTATGCTGGTTCGGGACTGAGGCAGTCGCCTCCTCTTGGAAAGCAATGGCAACCTATCAAGAGTATAATTGCCTAGACAACCTCTCCAAACTAGCCGTTAAAAAGTAGGTCCCGTATATCTGTGTGTTTTACAACTAAACACACTCGGCACAGGTATATGTGGAGAGGCCTGCTTCGGGCATGGCACTCTAAGAAGAATATTATATATCATAAAATTTAAAACTTGTTGAATTTGACATGATTAAAAATTTTGTTTTTGTTATTGTGCGTTTAAATTTTGAATCTGAATAAAATATTTTATTCTGAAACAAGATGTTTTGAAAATATAGTTGGTTTGCGAATTTATATGTTCAAGAATATTCCAGTTATTTTTTGTTGACCCCCTTTTTTTAACATCCTGTATAAAATAGAGGGTAGAAGAGATCAACTTCACTCTCCGGACCGAAGGTTGCGATTTGTATTTTATATAAACCAAACTCAAATATAATAATAAGTAAGTAAAATTTCAAGGTAGAGGTTTCACAAATAAAACAAAAATATATGTTTTGAGTTATGATATTTGTGAAACCTACCTTGAAATTTTACTTAGTTATTATTTAAAAATATTTCATCTTAAAAAAAAATTACTTTAAAATATTTTATAATTAATAAAAGTACTATAAATTTTGTATTTTTTTATCTACATATATGTTACTTGGATTGTTAAGTTTATAAATTAATATATATTTATATATATTAATAAACTTAATGTAGATTTGTTATGAACTTTTTAGGCTGGCCGAAAATCTTTTTTTTTTTTGGGGGGGGGGGGGGTGTTTTTGAATAGGGAGTTTTTCATTAATCATTGTGAAAATTATTTCTCTTTTTTTAGTGAACCGACACCTAACTCTTTAAAAATTATTAAATATAATAATTAATTATTGTAGACATTATCAGTGGCGAACGGTGACTTTTCAACCAAGGGATGCTGTCCAAAAAATACCCTTCTTTTTTTAAAATTTTCTTTTATTCGCTACTTTTTGCAAATTTCATCCATCATAGAATTTTTTGTTATTTTTCAAATTTAACATAAAAATTTTTAAATTGAAAGTTTTTTTTGCCAAGAGTAGCAGAATTTTTATAAATTAAAAGGAGACAATAAAAAAGTGTGTCTTCTGCTGGGAAAATAATTTTTTTAATTTATTTATAAAGAGACTATAGTTTCGAGGGCTTTGCAGCAGTCTATTACAACTTATTCACAGGAATTGAGGTGTGAAAGTTTCTTTATAAAGTCCCTGGAGCACCGAATGATGCTCGGTAACTTTTTGCTTCAGTTAAAAGCTATTTATTAATATTATTTGTCGAATTGTCAACCCAAAAACCCCCTATCCCGTGAATTTCATCCAAATCGTTAGAGCTGTTTTCGAGAAACCGATACTAGATATATATAAAAGAAGTGCTCGTTTAATATAATAAGATAAGATATTTATGTTAAACAGACCAAATAAATAAATTTTAAAGAATTTAAGCTTACTGTAGAGTAAAGTACTTTAAAGTGTAATTTTACTAAAAACTTTATATAAGCTTTTTGGCGGACCTCAAGGTACTTAAATAGAATATTAAATTTGATCAAAATTTTAGCCCGTTTTCAAGATATTTAGAAAAAACTAAAAAAGTACAGTAATAAAGTACCTACTAATGTTTGTGTACCGATATGTACCAAAAATTAATCAGAGCTTCATTTTGTTAAAATATATACAGGGTGGTCCCGAATTCATGGTACAAACGTTAATGGTAGGTACATGACATTGTAACAATGAGTCATTGTATAGGAATGTATAGTCGCAAGTGACGCGGTGAGGCGTAAACAGAAGAAATAACGGCCAAAAGGAAAAACAAAGAATTTATTGAAAGTTTTGTTTACAAGAGTCATGTTTACAGTAAGTGTTCAAAATTCACTTGCACTTCAATGTCACTTGCGACTATACATTCCTATACAATAACTCATTGTTACAATGTCCTGTACCTACCATTAAAGTTTGTACCATGAATTCGGGACCACCCTGTATACAAGAATTTCGCTCATTTAATAATATAAGATTTAAAAATTTATTTTTTCAGCAGAAGACACACTCTCTTATTGTCTCCTTTAATTATGACACACGGTATGAAAATACTCTTTAAATGTTTAGAAATTTTTGGGATGTGCCGCATCCACAGCATCCATGGACCGCAGGCCACTGGTAGACATCTTTCATGTAAACAGAGCGGCCTATAAAATAGGTTTACAATTCAGGTCAGAGCGATCTATTTTGATTTTTCATTATTATTTCTTTTAATTTTACAGAAAAATGGCAGGAAGACTTGACAAAGAACAAAGAAAGTAAATTTGAATGACTGAAAATAGTAAGAAGATCAGTTGAAAGAGGCACTTGATATTGATGTTACATCAATATTTTGAACAATTTATCATATCCGAGAATAATTTTAATTTAACGAGCTCTGTGGTTGATTCACTTAATAAAGAAGAGAATGTGATGACAACCATTTTCATATCCGTATGGATTGCCAGGTGTCTGGTTTTCTTCATGTTTGTCCAGTCAAGATAATCTGGGCAAACCGGACAAAAGATTGTCAGCAGCATATAATCTATAACATAATGGTGAAATTTCGAGACACCATTTCAAAGAAAATAAGTGACAAACATTTAGGAATAAAAGTCCATATGGCGTCCATATTAAGAAAAGGCTATCTTTCAGACCAGAATTTACCAAAAACGCTACAAATGATTACCAAATAGCACTAGCTTATATAGAGAAGTGGTGGTACCCGTTTGAAAATCACAATTATAAAACTTTTAGTTGTTTGGATCTCGAATGCGGAAGATTGCCCAGGCTGGATCAACTGCTCGAACTATGGCCAATATCTCCATGGAAGGAGCAAACATCCCTGAACATACTAGGTGTACCGGAAAGTCATTACCGGTTTTTTCGAAAAAAACTACGTAATTTTTAAGAAAATGGAAAATTTATTTATTCAAAGTATTGGCCATTTGATTCTATATATCTTGCCCATCTTTCTGGCAATTTATGGATGCCATCCCAAAAAAACTGTCCTTTGAGCAAAACCATTCATCGAGCCATTTTCTAACTTCTTCGAAATTGGCGAAGTGCTGCTCTGCAAGCGCGTGTCCCATCGATGCGAAAAGTTGATAGTCGGACGGGGCAAGGTCTGGAGAGTACGGCGGGTGCGATAATATGTCCCACCCAAGTGCTTTAAACGCTTCCTTGACCGGTTTTGCTTTATGAGACGGCGCGTTATCGTGTTGTAAAATCACTTTACCGTGTCTTCGGGCCCATTCTGGACGTTTTTCGATCAATGCGTGGTTCAAATTGATCATTTGTTGTCGGTGTATTGTTTTTTCAATTGTTTTTGAGTTTGGGTTGGGTCTTCATCCAATAACTCCTGTAGTTTCGCATCTTCAAACTTTTTTGGTCTACCAGAACGTTCTTTATCTTGCACATCGAAATCACCACTTTTGAATTTTCGAAACCACACCTCATATGTTTTTAAGGTTAAAGCATGCTCAGCGTAAGTTTCTACCAGCAAACGATGACTTTCAGCGGCTTTTTTCTTTTGATTAAATAAGAAAAGTAATGCGTGCCGCAAATGCACGTTTTCAGGCATGAAACTTGACATTTTCAAAGAGGTATAAATCTATGAAGGTGTTACTTTCGCAAAATATAACATGTATAGCTTTGAAGCTTGATGTCAGTAGAATAAAATGCGTATGTGTCAAATCATAACATTGCATACTTAAGCCTAGCGACATCTGTTAGAAAAACCGGTAATGACTTTCCGGTACACCTGGTATTTACAAAGAACGGGTTGCACTGCAAAGTGTTTTTTCTTCACTTGAAGGCAACTCCATTAATATGTAGTGAAATTTTTTCAAAAAAGAAGGTGCAAAAAATTGTGCAATTTGTCTGCAGTGTTCCTGTATCCAACGCTTTTGTGGAACGAACCTTTAGCGTCATGGTAAATGTATAGACTGACGAAAGAAATCGTCTGGCCTTAAACACTGTAAAAAATGAATTGTGCGTTTTCTTCAATATAAGTGCATTGAATTTAATCTGGCAATCCTAACCCAGGTAACACACAATATCCCCAGAATATTCTAAGAAGTTATTTAAAGGACATATATATATATTCCAATTATCTCCAGGATATCCACAGAATATATGTATGGGCGTTAATCTTCTGAGAATATTCTTTTCCGAATATTCCAAGAATGCGCAACTAGGAATATTCTAATAAACTGAATTAAATGTCCTACACGAATATTTTAGTTCTAAGAAAATTCCCAGAATATCTACGAAGATTGAAAGATTAGTCACAAGATATTCCAATGTCCAGAGAAGATATTATCAGAATATTTATAGATTATTCTTGTTCTACCTGGGAATGGACAGGTAGGTTGGCCCTCGGACAAACCCTCCTATGTCAAATGCCTCTTTCAACGGGCTTTTATTTTCCATTGACCCAGGAAAAATAAATTCCCCCTTTTCTCTTCTTTCTGACCCTCTGCCATCGTAATATTATCCATGAAATTAAAACTAATAATCATGAAAAATGAACATATCTTGGCCCACTTTAAATGGTAATTTAATTCAGGAAACTTTTCCAATATTAAAAACAAATTACTCAGGATATTTTTAACGGATTTTAGGGCACATTATTCCTCAAATTCTTTTAACATAGCCCCTTGATCAAAAAGTTTCAGGAATTTATTCGGAAAATCAAAAATACAAATTTATTCATCAAAATCGATATTGTCCCCTTCAAAGTACTCCCCATCGACTGCAGCGCTTGATCCAATCCTCGAAACATTTATTATACTCGGACTATCAGAGCCGTCTTTGATTTTTTCATTATCTCCACTTGGCTGTTAAAACGCCATCCCCGGAGCGATTTTTTGAGTCGACTGAACAGAAAGAAGTTGCAGGGAGCCAAAATAGTCGAATTCGGTGGCTACTGGATGGTATTCGTTCCGTTCTTGGTCAAAAAGTTGCCGATAACGATGGCAATATCCGACCGCTCATTACGTGTTTTTTTTTTAATGATATTGATGTGAGAAGGAGATACACCAGAAGGTGGATCTCCTAAAGGCCTGTATGGGCTGGCCCCTCAATCGTGAAAAGAACAGAGCAGAAGGAAAAGAAGCCGGGATCACGAGCCAATCTCAGAAACTTAGATACAATTCAATATCCAATTTACCAAGGTTTTAGGGGCTTCGAGCAGTGGTAAATTCTCCGCGCGATAAATTCGGTTAAATTTATCTCCCACAAATCCGATCTTTTTTGGCGTCTCAAAGCCAAATCATTAAACAAAATGTCTTGAACGGATTCATAAGCGATGTTCAAGTTAGCTGTCATCTCTCCAATGGTCAATTTACAGTTTTCGCCCATCATTTCTTTGATTTTATCGAAAGATTTTATCGGTTTTCGATGTCTACTGAGTTCGTCATCCTCGACAGACTCACCAAAACTTGGGCCTCACATAAAAGTTTGTTTTCGACAGAGTAAAATTTTCGCACCGTTTTTAACTCAAAATTTAATACAAACTCTTTGATGCAAAGACGATTATTTCATTTTTAAAATCATAAAAATAGAAAACGGCTCTGATAGTCCATACAGAAAACCGAGTATAATAAATGTTTCGAGGATTGGATCAAGTGCGTTGCAATCGATAGGGAGTACTTTGAATGGGACAATTTCGATTTTGATGAATAAATTTGTATTTTTGATTTTCCGAATAAATTCCTGAAACTTTTTGATCAAGGTAGTTTTCATTTGGAAAGTTTTAGCCTTACTCTGAGACTTCTGCACACTCCAAACTATAACATAAGAGTTTTTCATGTATG
This sequence comes from Forficula auricularia, assembly GCA_024734495.1. Lineage (NCBI taxonomy): Eukaryota > Metazoa > Arthropoda > Insecta > Dermaptera > Forficulidae > Forficula > Forficula auricularia. The sequence continues at coordinate 275,553 of JALMQS010000108.1, forward strand.
GTAGATACGAAATACTTCTTTCTCATATATTGTGAAATTCACACGTGTATAATGAGCCTTGCAGCTATTATTTTCAATTAAATTAAAGTTTTTGCCGAGAGAAGCAGAATTTTTATATATTGAAGGAGACAATAAAAGAGTGTGTCCTCTGCTGGAATTATAAATTTTATCTATTTATAACGAGACTATAGTTTCGAGGGCTTTGCCCTCTTCATCAGTCTATTACAATGTATTCACAGGAATTCATAAATTAATTCCTGTCAATCCATTGTAATAGACTGATGAAGAGGGCAAAGCCCTCGAAACTATAGTCTCGTTATAAATAAATAAAATTTATAATTCCAGCAGAAGACACACTCTTTTATTGTCTCCTTCAATATTATTTTCAAATTTATCCCAGCAGAATAGACAAATTAAAAGTATAAAAAAGTGAATGCAAAACGCGGCAAAGTTTTCCGTTTCTCATAGAGGCATTTTCGCCATAGATATGTATATTTATTTACATCAAGCAGAGTATACACTCTTTGATTTATTCATATAAAATATAATAGAAGCACTCGTATCTCAATTTATCCTATGTTATTGTATTGTGCCTGAAGAAGCCTCAAAGTGTGAGGCGAAATATCACAAAATAAATTTGTTATCAACATTTGAAAAATGTTCCTTAAATTCCGAGATAAACATTGTGAATAATATAAAAAATAAATTGAAACTGAATTAAAAACCCAGACTGGCCATCGCAATATTTCCCCATTATATTCTATAGAATATAAATGTCAAAGTAAAAATCCATCTATACTAATAACGTGGGTTTGACTTTTCGAACATACCCTTTCTTTAAGTTAAAAAAAAAATTTAAAAAAAAAACGCTTTAAAACATTGTTTCTATTTTTACTTTTTATAGTTTGATCAAGATTTTGTTAAAAATCCTCTTATAAAAATGTTTACAGACGTTGTTTCGAAATTTCGGAAAAAAATAAAAAATTACATACTTTAAAATGAGATGGTATCCCAAAATGTATAACTTTCTAAATATATATGTAAAATATAATAAATTTCGTTAAGAAAATAGGATGAAATTGTCCAGAATGCATTCTTTAATAGAAATTCGTTTCTTGATGGGGACCATCTTTTTAAAAATGTAAAGTATCACTCGAATCCATATTAAATTTCATAGAAGAAATCGCAGGGAATTGGACAAATTAAAACACAAGAGTTGTTATTAAGTGAGCCAGACGTTTTGTCAATTTATTTTGTCTTCCTCAGTGGCTCATTTTATCACTCTTTGTCAAAAACAGTTTTTTCTATAATACAAAACATCATATTACATTGATCTTTCTTTAGCATAGAGTTTCTCAACCTTTTTAGTTGACGGCACACTAAAAATATCTGGAATTATTTGCGGCACACAAAATAAATTAAAAATATTGTTTGGTGAATCGAATTCATAATTTAATTAATTTTTAAGATCTTACAAAATTGGATAAATAAATTGAATTCAGTTTTATTTTGAATAAGACGGACGTTTCGTGAATATTTTGCGACTTCTTCAACACAATTGTGCTTTCTGTGGTTCTTTGTTTTAATTGTGATGACAAATTAATGTGTTTAAGAATAATATAAATTAAAAATATAGAATGTTTCGTATAATACGTAATATCAGACAATTGAGTTGAAGAATAAGTCACTGAAGAAGTCGCAAATAAAGTGACGAAACATCCGTCTTATTTAATATAAAATTCTGAATTTAATTTATTTATCGAATTTCCTAAGATCTTATAAATTAATTTAAAAATTTTTTTTAGTAACTGTTGAGGTAATTACAAATACTATTTCAAAGTTACAAAACCCAGGCAAATTTAATTATTTGTGAAAAAAACCTTGCGGCACACAGGTTGAGAAACACTGCTTTGGCACATTAGTGGCTCACAATTATTTTGAAAAAGACTAGTTTGAACAACTAAAATTTCTCATTGTTTTATACAAAAATAACATTGGTAAAGTAGAAACTATTTTGTTTTTGACAGAGTGATAAAATGAGTCACTGAGGAAGTAAAAATAAATTGATGAAACGTCTGGCTCACTTAATAAAAACTCTGTGTTTTAATTTGTCCAATTCCCTGAGATTCCTTCTGTAAAGGAGAATTATTTTAATGTAGATAATTCTAATAAAGATAAGACAACTCTAGAAATTTTTTTTTTCCTTGTCCTACGCGGATCCAGACCTCTGATTTGGGGGGGGGGGCAGAGACGCCCCCCCCCACATAGAACTTTATTTTCTTCAATTTTAAAATTTAATGTTATAAAAAAAAATTAAATAAACATAAAAAATGTTGATCTCCAATAGCTTTGTGGGGGCGGTCGCCCCATCGCCCCCCCTGGATCCGCGCATGCTGTGTACCAAAATAAAGGAAATATTCCATATAAAGTTTGCTTTTGTAGTGATTATAATAATAATAAACGACGAAAAATGCCATTTTGACTCATTTTCGAGTCCCACCAGATATTAAACAGCAATATTTGAAATAAAAATATTTTGTTGACGTAATAGAAAAGAGCTTCCTCTTTGATTTTCAAATTATAATACCACTTGTTTGTAACTCAATTAGAACTCGAGTTATAACTAAAAAACTAAGACCATATGTTTTTATATATGTATGTTTATTATCCTTTATAATCACGTAGTTTTAGTTTTTTAGTTATAACTCGAGCTCCAATTGAGCTAAAAACAAGCCGTAATTTGAAAATCAAAGAGGAAGCTGTTTTCTATTACAAAATATTGTGATCTCAAATATTGCTGTTTAATATCTAATGGGACTCGAAAATAGGTCAAAATGGCCTTTTTCGTCGTTTTGACCGATAATATCTCCAAAACAAGAGCTAATCGGTAATTTTGAATTCAGCAGGTGGAAATACATAAGAATCAGCTATTTTTGAGCCCGAGACATTTTCATTGTTGGGCAGTGTAATAAACAATCATCTTGTACATTCCAATAATTTTGTTACAATTATAAAATAGTAAAAATAGAAACAGTGATTTGGCATTTTATTTTTAATTAAACGCGAATAGTGAAAGAGCTTGATCAACGAAAAGATGAAACTCACGTTATTTATGAGCTAATCGGCACAGAATAAATTGTTCCAGTACCACACCCGTTATTTTCTAATAAAGCAATTTTTATCTAATGATTAGGCTTAATGAAATAGGATATTATGAATTTATAATATTATTTATGGTTTGGTTGCTTTTCATTCAAAATATAATAATGATCAAACAATATGTACACTTTTTGATTAGGATGAGTTGACACATAAGTACATGATAATAATTTCAATTAAAAAGTTCAAAACGTCGTTTGCTTATTAGAAATTATTCAATATTCAAAGTGGGATTTCATTCACGGAAGACAAGAAAAGAATAATATTTAGTTAGACTCATATAATGAGTATATATTTATTTATTTATTATATTTAATAAAATTTCAATTATATACTATACAAATTTTCGTGTATACTTTTAAGATTAAATTTTTTCATTAAATAAGCAAACAACATTGATCTTTTATATTTTTAATATAATTTTAGAAAAAAATAATTCGATGTTCCAATAGATAAATAAATGAAAATAATACAAGATTCATTTAATTTTTTTTTTTTTTTTTTAATTTCTACATCTATTAATTTGATGTAAGCGATTCTCAACTTATGGTGTGGTGATAGAATTTAAAACAAAATTTCATATTACAGTAGAACCTCGATAATCCGGCATGGGTCAGAAATCGATTTTTTAACAAAATTCGAAAGAATTAGCGCTGAATTTATGAATTTGCACATTATTCAGAACAGTTTTTGTCAGAAAAGAGCTCAATCCAAGAAGCAAGTTAATATCCCTAACCAATCTACAGTGAATGCTGGCAAAGCAACCTCCTCAACATTATCAGACGATAATGCTGATTGAACATTGAAATTTCAGCCAAATTGCCCATAAAGACTCATTTGAAGTGAAATACACATTTACTGTTTATACTTTATGTTAGTTTGTAAAGTACACGTTTTAGCTATTTATATTGTTATTACTGACATATTTCCTTGTTCAAGTAAGTTTCTTTTAAAAGACCTCAATAATCCGGCAGTGGCAGATCCCCAAGTGTGCCGGATTATCGAGGTTCTACTATATTTTAGCACATTTTTCAATGGAAATAACAAATCTTTTTTTATAATGTGAATTTTTTGTAAAACAAAACAAAAAAACAAAATGTATCACAGGAATATTTTCAAAATAGTTGCAACATTCTATATTAATCTAAATAAATCAATTTGAAATATATAATCATTTATAATTTTGAAGGATTTTTTGAAGTATGGCTCTTTTTTTTCAATATAATACCCGAATTTTGAGATTTAGAATGGTTTTCACAAGCGAGAAACAGGTGGGTTTCTCCCAAGCATTCCAAATTGTACATGCTTAATTGATTCTCCCTATTAATACGTGATAAAGATTTAAGAAATTAAAGCCGAAACATCGTTTTTATTTAATTAACAATTTTAATGAAATTCTCCCTATTAATACGCGATAAAGATTAAAGAAATTAAAGCCGAAACATCGTTTTTATTTAATTAACAATTTTAATGAAATTCTCCCTATTAAATACGTGATAAAGATTAAAGAAATTAAAGCCGAAACATCGTTTTTATTTAATTAACAATTTTAATGAAATTAAAGTTTTTTAGCCGAATTATTAGATTTCTAAGGAGTAAATTAAAAATTGTGTCTTCTACTTGATATAAATAAATATATAATATATACATTTTTTAATGAAACACTAAAAAAAAGGCTTTATTTTATTTCTTAGGCCGACGTTTTAACACTTTATTATTTTGCTTTATAGGGACTTGGAAATGAGTATGATTTATTTTTAATGTTTAATATAATTTATGAATGATGTTGAATGAGAATTTCAATTGAGAAGATAACAGCAGGATTTTATTCATTTTTTTTTTTATACGAATTATATTTTAAGTCCTAATGAACACACTTTAAGGGATCCAAACACCATAGTAGAAAATAAAATAAATAAATTTTTTAATAATACCCATGCTGCTGTCCTTTTTTCATTTAAACATTTATACAGGCTATAATTTGAAAGTATATATTTTATAAACATATCGATAAATTATTTAAAGACCATAGTTTCAAAGTCACCCTAATAGAATATATTTCTATTTTACATAAACATCTTTTTAGGATGAAAATAAAGCCTTCGAAACTAGCTAGTTTGAAATTGAAAAAATATATGTATATTTATTTACATATTGAGTACTATAAACGATTTTTGTTAGTTTTATTATAGAATTGTATCTATATTAATTAACGTGTAACACAATCAAGAACATAACATTATTATATATAATATATATCTCTATCAAGCAGAAGACACTTATTGATTTAATATATAGAAATATCTTATCAAAAAAACCTTCAAAATTATTTAAGTGAACGCCAAAGCTTCAACATAAACATATGTATAAGCAACTTCTGTTAAATATTTAACAATAGGAAAAAAATACTTAATGCAAAATCTCCCACTTTGGTTGGATAACAAAAAAATACCTAATTCACAATATTATATATTTTTGATGAGAATATATCATCAAAAATAATCGAGAACAATAAAATCCTTTTAAAAAAAACGCACAGCAAAAGTTTGAGAACCATTGAGAATTTAAGAATTTGTATATTTTTTTTCTTATTTTTTTATTTCTCATTTAATTTATTCAACATTTTTTTATATATATTTAATTCGTTGATATACCTAAATGTCATTTAAAAAAATAAAAAATAAATATATATAAACAATATAATTCTTAATAAAAAAATTCGAGCAAAAATAGAAAATTATAATGAAATGGCACTAAATAAATAAATAATAGTAAAAAAATAAAAAAATAATAATTAAACAAGTTCTAAAACCTTAATAATTCCTTGACTATTTGCTGCTACGACAACGTTTGAATGTTGTCTCCAACAGACAGCGGAAACAAATTCATTGACATCATCCTCTTTGCGATCTTTTTCTAATACAATTCTTACGGCATCAAATTTAAAACTGAACAATTGTTTCGAGAGTCCTTTATAATATACATAGAGTGCATTGTTTTCGGAGCCACAAGCCACGTATTCCCCGTCCGTAGCCAAGCCTACAAAATTCTTTTCATTAATATGTCCGACAAATGAGCGCAAACAATGCGTCTGATTGATATTCCACATTTTTAATTGAGAATCAGTCGAGGCGGAGACAATTTCTTCGTGATTTAAAAATTTAACATAGGAAACTGCCTTTTTGTGCCCGCGGAATACTGTTAATGCCTCTTTCATGTTGCGCAGGTCATAATAATGGACACAATGATCGGCCGAGCCGAACGCCAAATGGCAGGAGCTGCGCGGGTTAAATTTCACACAACAAACGTTAGCTTTGGCCTCGAGCGATGCGATCGACTGATCGGAATTCAGTGACCATAATTTCACCCGTGCGTCATCCGACCCGGAGGCAATTAGGCGTGTGTCCACGTTGTTGAAATCGACACTCCAGCAACGTTTCTCATGCTCCTGGAACGTTTTACAACGTTGCCCGGTTGTGGCATCCCAAACGGTGACCGTGCCTTCATAATCGCTACTCGCTAACGTTCCTTTTCGATAACTATTCCAACTAATACAGCTAATTTTCGAATTGGATATCATTTCCGAACATGGATAATGAATATCTACCGTGTCTCTAATGACAGCGCCGTAATCGAAAACTTTAATTCGTTTTGTTACGCCAGCGATTGCAAAAAACTCATTATCTTTGTCGAATTCGATACTTGAGACAATGGTTGAGTTATTGAAAATATCATTGGAATAATTTAATGTAGCCAAAGGTCGTAGGGTGTTGTATCTTGAAAATTTAACTAGATTCTCCCGGAAGAGGTCGAGGCCGCCATTGGAGGTGCCCATCGTGCGGTCATCCATCGGGGTGCCTCGCTCTCGCTCTTCATTATTGCCGAGGATCAATTCCTTGGCCCTTGTTGTGAAATAACACTGCACGAAGTCTTCAAAATGGGCGTGCATTCTTTTGCGGCGCATTGGGAGCGTCATCGACGTGAGATCGCTGGATTTGTGACTGCCATTGAAACCGTTTGCCGGCGGATCTTCGGCCGTCGAAGTCCCGGCAAACTCTGTAGTAAGTTAGATGGTTCTAATTTAACGGCGATACTATCATCTAATTTTGGGCATTTCGATTGAACAGTTTGTAATATAGTTTCCACTTCACCAATGTCTTTTTTAATCAACGCCACTTCTTTAGTTAATTGAGTTAATTGTTCTTCTTTTTGTAATAGGAGTTGGGTTAAAAATTCATGTAATAATTTATTTTGAGCTGCACAAGATTCCGCTTCAAGTAAATGTTTTCTTTGTGTAAGAAATTCAAGAATTACATTCACATCTGGTAGAGATAAATTTTGATATTCGGATGCTAAATAATGTCTTAGGCCGTCGAGCGGGCCATCCCTTTCAAAGGAGCCCTCCCTTGAGAGCCCGGGGATTTCTGCTCCTATTCGATTTTTATATTTCGATATTAATTCATTTAAGAGAAAGTTAGGAAAGACGTGTTCGTTTATGTTCAAAGGGCAGCTGCACTTGGGACACCGGGGATTCGTTTCAAGCGATTTTGTTATGCAATGCAAGCAAAACGTATGCCCGCATCGGGTAATATGCGCCTCGTCGATTAGTTCGAAGCAAACTGGACACAAATAATCATTATTCTTGTCTTCAAAGGATCCTCCAATTCCATTAAAAACGGCTGGATTTTGCCTTTTACTCGGGCGTCGCTGGGGTGTCGATGAAGATGAGGAGGCGGCCATTGAGAATTAATTTACCCACAAATTTATTGACAAGATCTACAAGAAAAAAAAAAAAAGTGTTAACAAATAAAATGGTATCTCAATAAAAATCAAAGAATTTTGGGTCGGGGAATTAATAGTGTCCGACCAAAGCCGATTAATCGTCTAGCGCCACAACCTTCGGCCAAAACCGAAGTGTTAAAAACCTCAAGAAATTCAGTTCATGATTGGCTAAAAAGTGAATCTACTCTATTAAACGAGCAAAAATTGTATATATATATATATATATATATATTTAGGGGAGCAGAGTAGCCGAGACAGCTAATCACCACCAGCTTATCTAATTTTTTTTTTTTTTTTAATGATATTGATGTGAGAAGGAGATACACCAGAAGGTGGATCCCCTAAAGGCCTGTATGGGCTGGCCCCTCCATCGTGAAAAGAACAGAGTAGAAGGAAAGAAGCCGGGATCACGAGCCAATCTCAGAAACTTAGATACAATTCAATATCCAATTTACTAAGGTTTTAGGGGCTTCGAGCAGTGGTAAATTCTCCGCGCGATAAATTCGGTTAAATTTATCTCCCACTTAAAATTATCATATTATATACTCTGCAAAGCTTAACATCATGGGAAATCATAAGATGGTGTCATCTATTAAATCCGATGGAATGGAATATTTTTAATTATATGTCAGAGGGGTTGTTTTTCACCCCCTCGGGAATCGAGCCCGAGTGCCAGTAACAGCAATCCGGGCCACCTGGTTCACCTGCGGGATACGAACCTCTCTGACATATGGAAACGCGTAAAAACAACCCCTATGACATATAATTAAAAATATTCCATTCCATCGGATTTAATAGATGACACCATCTTATGATTTTCTAGTAAATTTGAATCTATTACCATCGGCAAATTAATATCTTTCATAACATCATGGGTTGGATTCCGGCAAGAGGCAAGAATTAATATGTGTACCTTAATTAGAAGATTTGCAAAATTATTAACGAAACTAAAATTTAATATTGATAATAAGTACAGTCGCAATCAGCTATTTAAGATCCGTATCCACGATACCTTCGACCTCCGCCCAACCCATAAAATTCTTTCTTCTTCTTTTCACGATGGAGGGGCCAACCCAGGCCTTTAGGGGTTGCACCTTTTTGGTGTAACTCCTTCTCTCATCATTATCATTAAAAAAAAAATGTGTATTTTATAATTAAAAATAAAATAGAAGAACTGCTCCCCGGCTCCAGAAACTGACAATCTCTGGTTCTACAAAACCTAGCGCAAGCCAGACTATTTCAATAACAAGCAACTATTATTCATGTGAGGAAAAACAATATATATCCCAGGTGGTAACCAACTCATCCGTCACCAAATGGCAGCCAGGCACTATATATATATTGTCCGTATAGGGCATTCAGATTCTGGGGGACCCGGACGACCACGAACTCAAGAGAAAGAAACCACAAAAGTAAAGTATAAAGTAACATCTAAAATCCATTTCTTACATGATGAGGAGTTTTGCGTGATCCTAAGGGTCCATACGCATATAATAATAAATAATAATATATTTGTATCTTTGTTCTATTTTGAAAACGGCTCTACCGATTTTGATGAAACCAACTCTATTAACAAGTTTTGGGGATGAGAAAACGATCTGGCTAGGTCTGGACCTCGACAAATTTGATCTTAATTGATCTTTTCTAAATTATTGTCAGATGAAAATCTCAATAAAAAAGTTTGTTTACATTTTTTTCAATTATCTTTTATTTATTAATTGGTTTTTTAATTTTAAAACCCACTAATCGGTTATAATAAATATTATTATATTATATTAAAATTAGAATTTTTTGTTTGTTTTTTCATTAACAGGTGACTAAATCATAACATTACAGGTGGATTCATAACAAAACAGGTGTGTTTACAAATAAAGTGGTTGAAGTGGCTTTTTTTTATATAACTTGGAAACAAATCTTATTTAATTTTATGTTTTTATTTCAGATCCATATACGATTATTTTTTTTTATTATTATTTTCCTATTTATTTTTTTATAATGTTTATCAATATATATGAACGAGAATGCCGAGGCAAATTGTGTGGTGGGGTGGTACGTGGGAGGTGGGGTGCAGTTGTGGGGGATGCGGGGGTGGGAGGATCCGGGGTTGGGGTGCGGTGGGGCGGAGTGGGGGTGGCGGTGGGGGCGGGGTGCGTGGCATTAGGAGGGGGGTCCAGGTGGCGTATACTATATATATATTTGTATTTTTTTTTAATTAGGTTACCGTGCATCGCTCGGTGGCTCCAGGTACTAATATAATGATTTTAAAAACTTTTAAATAAAAAGGTTTATGTTGACTGTATAATTTAAACAACTTCTAAAGATTATTAAAAATACCGTGCAACTTGTCAAAAATAATAACTTTTTTTTGAAAGTTTTTAATAGGAAAAATAAGGACATGTTTTGATGTGTGTCTTTTTTATTTATCAGCCAACGTTTCGTCGACTTTTGCCGACTTCTTCAGGGCTTCTACTATTATAAGAGCATTATTAATATCAAGTTACAAAAGTACAATCACAATTCCAAAACAAACATGTATTAATATTCATGACTCATTCGTCTACATTTTCTTGTTATCTTCGTTTACCATTGAAGACCATCAGAACATAAATTTCAAAAAATATTTGGCACATTCACAAAAACAATTATTAATACATGTTTGTTCTGGAATTGTGATTGTATTTTTGTAACTTCATATTAATAATGTTCTTGTAATTGTAGAAGCCCTGAAGAAGTCGATGAAACGTTGACTGATAAATAAAAAAGTCACACATAAAAACTTGTCCTTATTTTCCTATTATAAACTTTCAAAATTAATACAAATTATTTTGATTATTTATGTCCATTGATTAAATTAATAAATTGTTGAAGGGAAATAAGGACAATAGCTTATGCAAATATTTTCAATCTGTTTGATGACTGGCTTTATATGTTTGCTAAGAATGAATATTGATAAAATGACAAATATGCAAAGAAGTTAATTTGTTTGAGCCCTGAGGAAGTCTTCCCTATAACAACTCATTAATTAATACACATTATGAACGGAAATGATAATAACTTTTAAGGAGTTCGGTGTTGGTTCTAGGTGAAACATTTTAATATAATAATAAAAATTGAGTAAGATACTAGGTAGGTTTCACAAAAAAAGAAATAAAACAATTGAGTTTTTTGAATTCGATATATTTCGAAGTTAGCCCATCAAGTCTAAGAAAACTCAGTTTTCTTAGACTCCTGATGAAAACTGAGTTTTCTTAGACTCCTGATGATGGGCTAACCCCCGAAATATATCGAATTCAAAACTCAATTGTTTTATTTCTTTTTTGTGAAATCCTACCTCGTATCTTACTCAAGGAAATGATAATAATTTCTTAATCAACTTTGGTGAATTAAATGCACAGTTTTGAAAAATTTTAGAAACCTTCGGCTTCGGCCAAAACTTCGGCCCATTTTGACGGAAGACGAAGTTTTTGCCGAAGGTGGTTTTTTGGCTGAAGCCGAAGCTTTGGTCGGACTCTAGGAATTAAATTAACAGTGGCAAAGTAAATATAGTTCATAATACGGGGTCGTTTCAAATGCCAAAAGCAAATAAAAATTTTAAGATTAGAGATACAAATACTAAGCAATTTTCTACATAATCTGCCACATAAAATTTTTTAATGATGAAGATGAAATCTTAAAAAATGAGGATTAATTGAAAAGTAAATCCAAGGATGAATAAAAAGATGATTCCCATAAAAGATTTATTGGAAACTTTTCAACACCTAGGCCCTGATTCAATTTAACTTGTGTGTGTACCAGGCTTTAATAAATCTTTATACATATATTATATTCTTATTCAAATGGATTTTTGTATCTTCTGCCCTAAGTTAGCCTTGTTATAAATAAATTATTCTTAATTAAATACTCTTTCTGAAAATTTTAGTGATTTGGGTATATATTTTGAACTAAATAGTGCTCTGAAGAGAGATCTTTCTCTATTCTAAAGAGAATAAAAAATTATTTAAGATCAAGTATGGGACCAGAAAGGCTAGATGGGTTTTCTAATTATATGTACTTTATATAGAAAATGAAGAATTTTAAAAATTGGATTGAAACGATTTAAAAAACAGTATATTTCTTATATTTGATTCAATCGCGAATCAAATGCAGGTGATTTTTGTCAAATATTAAGTGAAAATAATATCTGAACTTATATATTTCTAACTTGAAATAATGATGTTAAATAAATTTATAATTTTCTCATTAATATATCGAAGAAATGTCTCGCCCTTTCCCTTTTCTATAGATACTATCACGGCAGGTATTCTGATGAGATAAAATCAATAATTCCCCCCAAAGCATGCTTTGCACGCAGCACACGTTTTGCCGACTCCCCAACACTCTTTCGCGGTCAAATTAGAAAAGTGCCGGACCACTTCATTCGCGAATTCATATATCCCCATGACTTCAAGGAACTGGAACTCTCTCCCAGCCTACATCTTTCCCAGCACCTATAATCTTCAAACCTTCAAAACCGGGGTGCATAGACACCTACGTCTACACCCTCTCACTTAATCAGCTTTCCCTTCTCTTCGGTAATGCAAGGGTCTTTCGAGATCCATAGGAGCTGCATCTTTACTGGTGCATCCCTTCTTGCATTCGATTGCATTAAAAAAAAAGAATAATCAACATATTAACGAGAATTGTTTTGATCGCGCTTTTTTTAAACAAGATATATATCGCGAGACTTCTGCTGGTTGAAGCTATTGGAGTCTGCTGAGTCTTAAGTCTGAACCAAGAGAATGAAAAATGATATGATCCATTTAGCTATAATCCAAGTCATTATTGAGTTTAGGATCCATCCAAGTGTCATGCGGGCTAAACGCGAAATGGTGCTGGATTATAGCCAAATGGATCACATCTTTTTCATTCTCTCTTGGTTCAGACTTAAGACTCAGCAGACTCAATAGCTTCAACCAGCAGTACTCCTCGCGATATATATCTTGTTTTAAAAAGCGCGATCAAAACAATTCTCGTAATATGTTGATTATTCTTTAATATATTAATGAGAAAATTATAAATTGATTTAATAAAAGATTTTGCTAAAGCAAATCTAGGAAAAAAGTATTACATATCTAATAATATTTTTTTCTCTAAATTTTGAATATGTAATTTGTTAATAATTTTATATATCTACTCTATTTTCTTATTTTTTTCTTTAGTAAAGTTTATTTTTTAATATTAACTATTATTGTTACTATTTGTAGATTCAAGTGTTAGAACATGTGTTTCATTTATTTACCATTACCAAATTACTTATTATTTTTTTCCAACTTGTCCTTCTTTTTTGACAAAAATTTTGCAATATATTCAATTTTTCACTAGTAACCTAACAAAAAGATAATAAATTATCTGTAAAATGTATACAAATAATTAGTAAAAAGGTGTTTAAATAAAAAAATTTCATTAGGGGGGGGGGGGGCGAATAATATATATATATATATACCACCTGGGGTCCGAAAAACCCTATACCCGGCACTGGTGGAAACCACCCACTCACTAATAAACCTACCCCATAAGCATACACAAATCAACGAAAAAAGCTTGATAACACACTATATACATTATACAATTTCACTGTACAAGATGTCAACTACACTGCGCGTCAAAAAAAAGGTAACAAACAAATTTTTTCAAAAAAAGACAAATAAAATATATTTTAAATACAATTCAATCGATTAAACCTTTAATAAGATTTATTTTAAACATTTCTAAATAATATTAACATTTATTTAAATCATTTTAATAAAAGAACTTATGTAAAATTAAAAAAAATCAAATAATGTGATATTTATCATAATGCTTTGAATTCTGATATCTCGATTTTAATAATTTGAAACCTTTTTCTTTTTCAATACGTTTATTATTTAGTCTTTATGTGAGTCTCCTCGACCAGACACATAAAAATCATGCCGCTTAGCGATACAAACTCATATCTCAAATATTCCGGTATGAATCGGATTCTGGACACTGGAAATAACCATAGGGATGTGGACGTATTCGCGACTTCGAGGGATAAGATTAAGAAATATTTTATGTGTAAATTTAAGACTGCTTAAATAAAATTGAACTATTCACTTTTGGAATATATAATTGTTTTATCTATTATAATAAATTGTAACTCTAATATTTAAGCAAGTATATGTTTGTTTTTTTCTATTCATTGTATTATAAATATGTAATTACTTTCTGTAAGTGGGCTCATAGCCCGTACAATTGTTATAAATAAAAAAATAAATAAAAATAAATAAATTGTGCGAAAGCAGTTGCTCTAATCGAGGATGGTCGCACTTACAGATACGTAGCTGATGTTCTTGGTACAACACCAAAAACTGTTTTTAAAGTTGTAAAGCGGTTTAGAGAACACAATACTTATCAGAGGCAACCTGGGTCAGGACGTCCAAGATGTACATCGAGAACAGATGACCGCTTTATGTCTCAAGTCCTTCGGGACAGATTCACAACAGCGGTACAGGCGAGAAATCGCCTTCAAGACGGTCGGCAAGTCAATGTACGCGTCAGCACAGTTAGAAGAAGACTTAAAGAGGCAAACTTTGTTTCTAGAAGACCTGCTACAGGTCCAATTTTATCCTATACACACCGAATGGCGCGCCTTCACTTTGCCAAAGAACATAAAGATTGGCATGGGAACAATTGGGCTAATGTTCTCTTCACCGATGAGTCACGATTTACCTTAAGATCATCTGAAGCACGTGAAAGAGTATGGAGATGACCAGGGGAGCGATATGAGCGACTTGAAGAGACATAAAGCGGTCATCTGTTCTCGATGTACATCTTGGACGTCCTGACCCAGGTTGCCTCTGATAAGTATTGTGTTCTCTAAACCGCTTTACAACTTTAAAAACAGTTTTTGGTGTTGTACCAAGAACATCAGCTACGTATCTGTAAGTGCGACCATCCTCGATTAGAGCAACTGCTTTCGCACAATTTGTAGCGCTAAGCGGCATGATTTTTATGTGTCTGGTCGAAAAGACTCACATAAAGACTAAATAATAAACTTATTGAAAAAAAAGGTTTTAAATGATTAAAATCGAGATATCAGAATTCAAAGCATTATGATAAATATCACATTATTTGATTTTTTTTAATTTTACATAAGTTCTTTTATTAAAATGATTTAAATAAATGTTAATATTATTTAGAAATGTTTAAAATAAATCTTATTAAAGGTTTGATCGATTGAATTGTATTTAAAATATATTTTATTTGTCTTTTTTTGAAAAAATTTGTTTGTTACCTTTTTTTTGACGCGCAGTGTATATTTGTTAACATTAAATGTTTTAAAAAACGGTTGTCATTTTCTACCTACAATGAAATTGTATATACACTGTGGTGCAAAAAAAGTGGAACACTTAGAAAAAATTAGTTTTTTCAAATAATTTTCAGAAAAAACATATTTTATTTAATACATTCTATGATTATACATATTTGTAAACATTTTTAAGAGTGAAAACAGTGTATTTTACTTTAATTTAAACCCTTTAGAATTAAATTTATTTAAACTAGCATAAATGTTCAGGTTTGAAATCTGGCCCCTTTATTGAATTATGTTAAATGATTATGGTCTAATATCGAATTAAATTGAATATTTTAATGTTTATCAGTTCGATTTGAATATCTCATCTTTGAATTTGAAATATTGTCCAAGCATAATGGCTCTAAAGACCAGCGAAAGCTGTATCTCTAATAAAAGATGGAAGATCGTATCGGTATGTCTTTTAACGACTTAAAGTATCAGTTGGAAATATCCACAGAGCTGGAAAACGATATAGAGAAACAAACTCCGGGATCTGGTCGAATTAGAGTTTCAAATGAGAGAGATGACTATTGGATACCTATTGAGGGATCGGCATACTGCATACAGCAGCTCAAATTCAACAGCGCCTTCTACAAACTCGACAAGTCAACCTAAGTGTCTGGACTAGCAGAAAACGTCATCGGGAATTAGGGTTTATGTCAACGAGACCAGCCCTTTTTTCACACCCAATCACCGAATCAATCTAAGTGTTCCCTTTTTTTTGGACCAGTGTTTGTATATATAGCTTTTTTCGTTGATTTGTGCAAGGTGATGGGCTCGGTTTATTGGTGAGTGGGCGGTTTCCACTGAGGAAGAGATGCTCTCGAAATATTTGGATAAATCAATTGTAAAAATAAAAATTACTGGAAAGAAGCAATTGAATTTCATTCATCCTCCTTTAAAAAATAAACATATCCAGTACGCACAAAGCCTTTTATAAATTTCTTATTATTTATATTCAGGGACACATTGGTGAGTGAGCACTCCTAGCGAGGAGCTTTGACCTCTCTCAGATAAGCTATTTTATTTTTCCTATAGAAATAAATCTAAAAATAAATCTTTTAATTATAATTGTATTTTTTTGTCTCTATAAGTACTCAAATAAGTAGAGTTAAATTTATTTATTTTAAAAAGCAATCCCCCACTAGGGGGGTTGAGCCTTAATAATATTAAATGATTCGGGGGTGTTAACCCCCCCCTCTCCCGGATTCAAACCGAACAGACACTGTTTAGAAAAATCTTTATTCACAAACCGATTCAGGACCATTTTTTTGTATTTGTTGAAAAGAAAGCAATCGCAAGATATTATTTAGATTCTGATGGCAAACAAGTTCCATTTAATGATGAAGCTCCCCTTGCACCAGGTGAAATTTTAACAAAATCCACGAATCAACCATATGCATCCGATGCTCTTCAGAAAAATACTTTCATCATTTCAAACACACACTATTCTGGGAATCACCAGACTGAACAAATTCAAAAATAGGGTTGAATTTGATTGTGAACCTGAGGCCAACAGATTCGTTAATGATAAGCATTTACATGATTTGGGTTACGAATAAACTTATAATAAGTTTATAATGGGAAAATAAGGATCAGTTTTTATGTGTAACATTTTAATTTATCACTCAATGTTTCGTCGACTTTGGCGACTTCTTCAGGGCTTCAAATAGTCATGTCACACATTCGTCTAAATTTTCTTGTTATCTTCGTTACCAATGTAGATCAGAACATAAATTTCAAAAAATATTTGGCACATTCACATTGACAATTTTTCTTTCTTTTCATATTAACAATTATATTAGATATAAAATAGAAATAACATAAATAGAATGAGGCAACAAAATTTTAAATTTGATATTTTTTTATGTAAGGATCAATTTATCAATTTATGGCGCGGAGAATTTACCACTGCTCGAAGCCCCTAAAACCTTAGTAAATTGGATATTGGATTGTATCTAAGTTTCTGAGATTGGCTCGTGATCCCGGCTTCTTTTCCTTCTACTCTGTTCTTTTCACGATTGAGGGGCCAGCCCATACAGGCCTTTAGGGGATCCACCTTCTGGTGTATCTCCTTCTCACATCAATATCATAAAAAAAAATGAGCCGTTTATTTTGAAAGTGGCTTAACTCCAATTTTGAAAAAAATGAATTAATCACAGATTTAGTTAGACATAGATGTCTTCTTTTCAAATTTATAATATCATAGCCAAAGGAGTACAATATCATGATGAATTCGTCAAAATATATATAAATATATGTATTTATAAAAATATCTTAAAATATCAAATAATGGACTTAGGCCACTTTCAAAATAAACGGCTCAAATATTCTAGGTATTTAATATGAAAGATATTAATTTGCAGATGGTAATAGATTCAAATTTACAAGAAATCATAAGTTGGTGTCATCTATTAAATTCGATCGAATGGAATATTTTTAATTATATGTCAGATGGGTTGTTTTTCACCCCCTCGGGAATCGAACCCGAGTGCCAGTAACAGCAATCCGGGCCACCTGGCTCACCTGCAGGATGCGAACCTCTCTGACATATGTACACGCGTATAATATTTTACTCAAAGATTGTTATCTTAATTTGTAAAATTTCGCGATATAGTGATTCTAAATTTAAACATATAGACATGCCATATAATTCAAATAAAGGTCATTGAGTGTTTCGAATTTGAAGAGATTCAAAATTCGAGGGGCAATGGAATGACTTTTCCTAATTTAATATGAAAGATATTAATTTGCCGATGGTAATAGATTCAAATTTACAAGAAATCATAACTTGGTGTCATGTATTAAATTCGATGGAATGGAATATTTTTAATTATATGTCAGAGGGGTTGTTTTTCATCCCCTCGGGAATCGAACCCGAGTGCCAGTAGCAGCGATCCGGGCCACCTGGCCGAGGGGGTGAAAAACAACCCCTCTGACATATAATTAAAAATATTCCATTCCATCGAATTTAATAGATGACACCAACTTATAATTTCTTGATTCTAGGTATTGTTTTTAAAAAACAGTGTTGCCTCATTCTATTAATGTTCTTTCTTTTTTATACAGGGTGACCACGAGAAACATTTACGTTTTAGAAATAAAAAAACAATATTAATTTTTCAAGATACTATTTATTTAACTTAAGTTACATAGTTGTGGTTATACGCCATTTACTTTACGTAGAGAAAATGATGTCAGGAAGGTGACGTCCCTCTTCCCTGAGGCAATTCTCCATTCTGTCCAGGAAGCTCCTCCACACTCGTTCCAGTGTATCCTCAGTGATCAACGCCACCTCAGTACGTATCGCCGCTTTCAAGTCATCTAAAGTACGGGGTTTATGTCGATAAACTTGCTCTTTCAAATGTCCCCACAAATAAAAATCACACATGTTAAGGTCCGGAGATCGAGGAGGCCAGTGCACATCTCCAAATCTTGAAATCAGGTGACCTGTCAGGACCTGTGGAGGAGCTTCCTGGACAGAATAGAAAATTGCCTCAGGGAAGAAGGACGTCACCTTCCTGACATCATTTTCTCTACGTAAAGTAAATGGCGTATAACCACAACTATGTAACTTAAGTTAAATAAATAGTATCTTGAAAAATTAATATTGTTTTTTTATTTCTAAAACGTAAATGTTTCTCGTGGTCACCCTGTATCTAATATAATTGTTAATATAAAAAGAAAAGTGAATGTTTTTGTGAATATTTTTTGAAATTTGTGTTTCTGATGGTTTTCAATGGTATAGAAGATAAGAAGAAAATTTAGACGAATGTGTGACATGACTATTTGAAGCCCTGAAGAAGTCGACAAAGTCGACGAAACGTTGACTGATAAATAAAAAAGTCACACATAAAAACTTGTCCTTATTTTCCTATTATAAACTTTGAAATTAATAACTTACTATGTAGGTTTCAGAACTAAATGAAATATTGCTTAACTGACTGAAGATAAAAGCAAAGGCTTTTCAAAATTATAGTTTGTTTACTTAAATCTAAATATGGAATCTGGTGAATATAATAATAATTCCTTTTAGAGGAAATACTTAGAATATTTATTATTTATATATATGATTAAATATGAATATAATACTCACAATATAATATTTTTAAATTTGTTCATTTTCCTTATCAATGTTTTTTGATTATTTTGATTATTTTCCAACATTTTTTTTTTTTTATTTATTCTTTGTAATTTTATTTATTCTTTGTAAATTAAACAAACTTTTTCCTAAAAAAAAAAAAAGAATATATATTTCTAAATCAATAAAATAATAAATAATTTTTAAGATGAAATGGGGGGGTCGAAAAACATACCGAAAAATTGGAATTTATTTTTGAGAAAAAAATGAGATTTCGATTTTCTCTAGGAAAAGTAGAAAAAAAAGGGCTTGCTTATTTGTGTTGGAGCTGATTGAACAAACACAATAAGGGTGGGAATAAATTGTATTTAGGGGTCGATTGGGGGGGGGGGTGGAAGATGCCAAAGGTTGGGAGAAATAAATAGGTGAGTGGGTGCCCAGACACTCCAGCAGCAGCTCCAGCTGGACCCGGGAGCAGACACAATCCAAACCCTTGCCCTTCACTCACAAACTGACTGACTGGAAGACTAACTAACTGGGTGCACAGTAGATTATCTACTGTGCTAGCTGGAACAGACGAGAAAAGACAAAAACCGAAGCCTGTTTTGATGCACAACGAGAGGAAATCTCTTCTTCTTACTTGAGAGAAACAGAAACGAATATTAAAAGAGCAGAGGAAAAGAAAAACATCAAGGAAATTAATTATTAGAAAAAATAAACTCAAAACCACTAGCAAGGTTTCAAACGAGAAATGAGCGCCAAATTGAAAAAAATGAGAATGGACGGACGGCTGGTAAGATTCCATAGAGATAGGTTCGAATATCTATCTATCTACTCTTATTAAACGAGCAAAAATTGTTTATATATTTATTTGTATATATATTTGTATCTTAGTTCTATTTTGAAAACGGCTCTACCGATTTTGATGAAACAAAATCTATTAACAAGTTTTGAGGATGAGAAAACAATCTGGCTAGGTGTGGACCTCGACAAATTTCATCTTAATTGATCTTTTCTTAATTAAAGTAATTATTGATAGATGAAAATCTCAATAAAAAAGTTTTTTTTTACATTTTTTCAATTATCTTTTATTTTTAATTGGTTTTTTAATTTTAAAACCCACTAAAATAGGTTATAACAAAATATTAATATATTAGTCCAAAATTTAGGGAACGCGGTGCTCGGTTCTACGGTGAAACATTGTCAAAATTACATTAGGTCGGAGTTGGCGGCGTTTCACAAGGAGAAAAATTGGAGCACCGCGGTTTTTTAGTTTACTCTACATATTTCGAGCTCTTAGCTCATCGCCCGGCGCCATCGACTAGCGATAACATGATATTTTGAACAGAGTTCATTTCAATTTTACCCTGATGACAGCTGTTTATGACACAGTGTAAACATGAAAGAATTATCAGATAGGATGGATGGAATGAGCTTTAGAGAGCCGACTGAGCAGATGTGATGTGGACCTTTCAAAATAAGAATTAATGTTGAACTTTGATATGATGAACAAAGCCTCCAAAGGATTAGTGTAAATATGAAAGAATTACTGCAGGAGGGAGATTTCAGAAACGCCAAAGAAACATCAACCCATTTTGCCATGGACAAAGGGCTAAGAATGAAATAAAAGCAGAGAGCACAGAGATACTTCAGAAGCTTCAAACGATTTTTAATGCTTATACAATGCAAAGAAAGGCCAATAAAAACTAGAATTAAACATATGCCACAGAAAAATCTCAGAACTTCTCATTTTCTATTTAGCAAAATGCAACAAAATTGTAAAAATAAAACCCACCAACGAGTTAAGAGCTCGAAAATATATAGAGCAAACTAAAAAAATCTTTGTATTTTAATTTTTCTCCTTGTGAAACACCACCAATCTGCACCTAACCTAATTTAATATTAATATATTATATTAAAAATTGAGAATTTTTTTGTTTGTTTTTAACTAACAGGTAGTCTGAAATCATAATCATTCAGGTGTGTTTTGCTACTGCAAACTGGTTGAAGTTTTGGCTTTTTTTTTATACAACTTGGAGACAAGTTCTTATTTAATTTTATGTTTTTATTTCAGATCCTATACTTGTACGAGTAAACAAATGTACACATAATATGTGGACCATTAGAAAGCTAGAAATGCAAAAACTGGATGAGGGGTGGGGTGTGGATGTGGGGGGTCCGTGGGTGGGAGGCGCGGTTGGGATGGAGTGAGGATGCCGTGGTAGGGGCGGGGTGTGTGGTTTCGGGAGGGGGAGGGGGTCAGGAATTACCGTGCATCGCTCGGTGGCTTCAGGTACTTTTAGTTTTTATTTTGATAATAATAAACTATTCTCATTCCTTTTTTTCCAAATTAAAAGACAGAGATACTCTCTCAAATCAAAATAATTTATAAATTTGGAAACAGTGGCGGATATAATAAAATGTCGAATGTTTAAGACTTTGATTCGATACAAATGCAGTATTGGTTTCGGAAAAAGTCTTTTAACAAATACTTATCTCAAATGTAGACGTATTCTGCTACAAATACCATGTCTCCTATTTGTTTCAAAACACGCTCTACCCTTGAAATTTTCATTATTTTCGGCTTTCAAATTGTATTTCTGAGTGTTTTTTTACATTTGAAAATAACCAAAATATTTAAAGTTTTAAAATTATCACCCTATATGAGTATATTATGTAATTTGCGATCAAAATTATATTCCTTTAATTATTATTTATTTATTTATCCATGTGGGGTGGTGACAGCTGCCTACTCGTGGTGCCCCCTGTTCTCGCTAAACAGCTGTCTATGTCTCTACGTATAAATTAACGATCGAGACATAATCATATATAATAATTACATTCGCATAATTTTTTACACCCACTACACATTCCTATTAATTATAATAATCAATTTCGAACACTCAAATGTTATATATACTATCGCAATTATAATTTATACTTATGGTATGGATTTTACAAAAATATAATAAAAAATTCTTGTTTAATTTTAATAATTAAAATTCATTCAAAATTTTTGCAAATAATAATCTATATATATAAAATTCTTTGCCCGATACACTCACTCACTCACTCATCATCAAAACAGCCAGAACTACTGGATATAGAAACATGAAATTTGGAGAGGATATTACATCTATGACATAGGGGCTCACTAAGAAAGGATTTTTGAAATTCGACCCCTAAGGGGGTCAAAGGGGGCAAAGTGTGTTTTCACTGATTATGCGATATCTCTCAAGGACGATAAAATATCTACTTGCTTTTTGCTTATAAAAATACTAAATTAAAATATCTAAAAACTAATTTCATGATTTTTTGAAATTCAATCTCTAAAGGGGTCAAAAGGGGCAAAATATCCTTGCAATGTGTTTACACTAATTATGCATTTTCAATTAAGAACGATAAGATATCTACTTGATTTTTACTTAATAAAATTCTAAATACAAATATCTAAAAAGTAATTTCAGGATTTTTTGAAATTCGACTCCCAACTATCCAAAATGTGAGTGGGGACAAAAATTAAAACTCTCTCCTATTTTGATCACATTTTGTAGAGTTATTCTTTATTACTTTAAGAAACTATTCCTGTAAAAATCAACTATCAAAATTGACTGTATGGAGGTCGAAGGGGGGGGGGGGGGCAAATTATAGAAATTTTTAGCTTTTTAGTACATTTACTTTTTAGAAAACTGTGGATTATTTATTTGCAAATATCTAAAAAATAATTTCAAGATTTTTTGTAATCCGACCCCCCCCCCCTCAACTATCCAAAATGTGAGTGGGGGCAAAAATTAAAACTCTCTCCGATCTTGATCAAATTTTGTAGAGTTATTCTTTATTACTTTAAGAAACTATTCCTGTAAAAATAAACTATTAAAATTGACTGTATGGGGGCGAAATGGGGGGGGGGGGGGGGCAAAATATATGTTTTTAGCTTTTTTGTACATTTATTCTTTAGAAAACTGAGAGTTATTTATTTGCAAATATCTAAAAAATAATTTCAACCTCCCAAAATGTGAGTGGGTGCAAAAAATTAATACTCTTTCCGATATAGATCAAATTTTGTAATGTTAGTTTTTAAGACTATATAAAATGTATGCTGTAAAAATCAATAGCCAAAATGAGTGCGTGGGGGCGAAAGAGGGGGCAACATATTACAAATATATATTACAGACTTAATAATCACATGCCGAGACGCTGCCCGCCAGGGCCACCTGCCCGGAGGGCCGAGCTGTAGAGGGCGTGCCGAAGGCACGCCTCTAGCAGCTCGTATATTATATATGAAATGTGAAATATTTATATTTGACTGAAATTACAAGGGAAAATTTCTGGCGTCATTGTCTCTAATAATTAGTAGTATAATAAGTAATAAATACAATGACTAAGTGAAGATTTTTTCTTATTTAAAATTTGTGATGCTGACCTTAGGCTGCCGCCCCTAATACTAAGTAATCATGGAATTATTTCGAAAATTTGAAAATATGTACATTTTGGCAAAATCAAAATATCCCAAATTTATATTTTGCCAGATGATTTACAACAATACTAACTATTCATGGGTTAATATTATTTAAATTATGTACTTTTTGAAAAAAAAAAATTGAAAATACTTTAAACACGCTTAAATAAATAAAAGTTATAAGCGAAAATAGTATGACGTACTATTCTAAACCGATTAAGATTATCTCGGAAGATAAGCTAAGAATAGCTTGCACATTGCTCTCGAGGGGAAGGATAGGGAGAGGGGTATATAAAGGTGTTAGATAGGGACAATGGGAGGGGAATGTAGGGGAAGTGGGGAAAAGGTATATAAGGGGGGAGTGATAGGGACAGAAGCCATTCTGTGTCAAGTAGTGGTGGATGAAACATCGAGTGGGAATATTATAATATGGCCTCTCCACCTTCATCTACCCTCTCAGTTGACTCCACTCCTCACTAATAAACAACCCTTCATCCCTTATATTAATAAAAACTATAAACTAGTACGCGAGGTTCTGTGATGTGTTCCTATGGGCTCACAGTATTCCAGGCCCTGGAATGAGACGTTACATCTTAAGGTAAGATATCTTTATAATACTTTATTCTTATAATTAAATAAATAAGAAATACTCTAAATTTTGCAAGTTACATTTTTTGATTTAATCACAAAATTAAAGATAATTTTATTAGGAATATTTATATAAAAAATATGTTTAAATTCTCTATATATAATGATACTAATAAAATCTTTTTTCTTTTTCAGGTAGGTGCTCGCCCTACTAATACTAACATTTAGATTTAATTGAAATAAATATACTAAAATCTTAAATTTAATAGTTTTTTTATTTATTGAATTTTTAAATTTAAAATATTTTTCAAATATTTAATATTAAATTAATCATGTCCTTCATTTCAATTAAATATCTAGTAAAAATTTAAATTTTTTGAACGTCAGGGAATAAACTCATTTATTTAGGATCTTTTCCGATTTGATTTTTGTAATCCCTTGAGAATCAAATCATCCCTTTTATCCATCCTGTATCCATTTTCTCTTAAATTCCCATCTCGAATCGAATCGCGACGTATATTTATACTAGTGCGTGGGTGTTGAGTGTGTTCCTGTGGAGTCAGAGTAGGTGGATGTCTAGGCCCGAGACGTTGACTGGCTGTTAAGGTAAAATATTTATTTAATTATCTATACTCATAATGAAATAACTTTGAAACACTCCTAATTTTTCAACTTCTTTTTTCGAATATTTCAAAAAAAAAAAAAATAATAAATAATATTAATATATTAAATATAATTTTATTGGAAATATTTGCATCAAAAATAATTTTAATTCACTATATAATTTTACTAATATCATGTTTTCTTCTTTTTCAGGTAGGTGCTCGCCCTACTAAAACTAACATTTAGATTAAGTATTTGATTTTCTTATATTCTGAAAAATCAAATCCTTTATCTTTTTCATCTTCTATCCATTTTACCTTTAATTTCCTACTCTTTTCCATTTCGAATCGAATCGCGAGTATATATTTTTACTTGTGCGCGAGTGTTGAGTGTGTTCCTGTGGGGTCAGCTTCTCAGGTCCAAGCTCGAGACGTTGGATGTTAAGGTAAAATATCTATTTATAACTCTATTCTTATAATGAAATAACTAAGAAATACTCTAAATTTTTTCAAAATTTTCTAAAAAGATCATCTAGAATAGATAATTTATTAAATATAATTTAATTGCAAATATTTGTAAAAAAAAAGTTTAAATTCACTATATTATTTTACTAATAATATTTTTTATTCTTTTACAGGTAGGTGCAGACGTCCTACTAATACTAACATATTGATCAAGTATTTGATTTTCTTATATTCTGAAAATCAAATCCTTTATCTTTTTCATCTTCTATCCATTTTTCCTTTAATTTCCTACTCTTTCCATTTCGAATCGAATCGCGAGTATTTATTTTTACTTGTGCGCGAGTGTTGAGTGTGTTCCTGTGGGCTCAGCATCCCAGATCCAGGCTCGAAACGTTGGCTGTTAAGGTAAAAAATCTATTTAATAATCTAAATCTTTCATATAAATTTTTTCAAAATTCTTGCAATTTATATTTGTATAAAAAATACTTTAAATTCACTAAATTATTTTACTAATAATATTTTTTTCTTTTACAGGTAGGTGCAGACGTCCTACTAATACTAACATTTTGATCAAGTATTTGATTTTCTTATATTCTGAAAAATCAAATTCTTTATCTTTTTCATCTTCTATCCATTTTCCATTTAATTTCTAACTCTTTCCATTTTGAATCGAATCGCGTGTATATTGTATATTTTTACTTGTGCACAAGTGTTGAGTGTGTTCCTGTGGGGTCACCAACCCAGATCCAAGCACGGGACGTTGGGTGTTAAGGTAAAATATCGATTTAATACTTGATTCTTATAATGAAATAATTAAGAAATACTCTAAATTTTTCATATTAATTTTTTCAAAATTTTCTAAATAGATAAACTAAAATTGATAATAAATTAAATTAAATTATATTCCGAAAATTTTTATACAAAATAACTTTAAATTCACTATATAATTGTACTAATATAATTTTTTTCTTTTTTTCAGGTAGGTGCTCGTCCTACTAATACTAACATTTTGATTAAGTAGAAATAAAAAAAAAATTAAAATTCAAAATTATCTATATGCAATTTTGAATATTTTCCCTTTTTCTAAATTTAATTTGAGATATTGGTTTGAAACAATTTCGCCTTTATATTTTCAGTTTAATAAAATTATTTCACATGGATAGATAAATAATAAAATTTCAATTTTGGTTAAAAAAATAACATTCAAGAATAATAAATAATTAAATTATTTTCTTTTTAAAATAATCCCTTTATATTTGAATATTCCCCTCTAAACTTCAATCTAATTATTTTCTATTTCTGATCTAATGCATGAGTCAATATCGAACTTTCTCTCACTCTTAACTACTTATTTGTATACTACACTCTCAGGTCTAAAAATTTGTATATTTGTTTTTTTAAATTCAAATATTTGACGAAATTTTTATACAAAATGTCGAATGTTTAAGACTTTGATTCGATACAAATGCAGTATTGGAGACATTGTATTTGTTTCGGACAAGGTCTTTTAACAATTATTACTTATCTCAAGTGTAGACGTATTTTGCTACAAATACCATGTCTCCTATTTGTTTCAAAACACATCTACCCTTGAAATTTTCATTATTTTTGGTTTTCAAATTTCAAATTCTATTTCTGAGTGTTTTATACGTATATTTGTAAAATAAAGAAAATATTTAAAATTTTAAAATTATTACTCTCTATGGGTATATAATGGTATGTAATTTGTGATCAAAATTACACTATTGATCTCCGTTTAATTATTATTTATTTATCTATCCATGTGGGGGGTGGTGGCAGCTGCCTACTCGTGGTGCCCCCTGTTCTCGCTAAACAGCTGTCTATGTCTCTGCGTATAAATTAACAATCGAGACATAATCATATATAATAATTACATTTGCATAATTTTTTACATACACTACACATTCCTATTAATAATAATAATCAATTTCGAAAACACAAATATTAATATATTATCGCAATTATAATTTCACTTATGGTATGGATTTTACAAAAATATTAAAAAAAATTCCTGTTTAATTTGAATAACTAAAATTTATTCAAAATTTATGTAAATAATAATAAATTATATATGAAATTTGAAATATTTATATTCGACTGAAAATACAAGGGAAATTTTTAAACGTCATTGTCTCTAAGTAATTAGTAGTATAATAATCTACTTTTATTAAACGAGCAAAAATTGTATATTTGTTTGTATATATATTTGTTTATATATTTGTATCTTGGTTCTATTTTGAAAACGACTCTACCGATTTTGATGAAATTCACGAGTTAGGGTTTTTGGGGTGACAGTTCGATCTGTCACGGTCTCATCTTCGACAAAATTGTTTTTGATGGGTTTTTTCGTAATCAAATTAAATATTCTCAGGTAGACAAATCCCATTCTTAGGGTTTAAAAAAAAAGTTTCCCTTTTCCTTTTGTGCTCAGGCAGACAATCGGTCGGGTTAATCCTTTATTCTCAAATGCCTTGAAGAAGTATTGTGATTGTGGTTTAAAACATATTTTGTTCTCCATAAACGTTAGAAATATTAATAAAAGTTTTATAATTGTTTTTATAAAGAATTTTATTTATTTAATAGAATAAAAAATAATCAAGAATTTATTTAAAAATATATTTCGCATAAGCAGGTCTCAATTTTCTGAAAAAACAACATATTTTGATAGGTTTTATTTATTAACAATTGGATGAATAAAAATGAATCATATGGTTGAATCAAAACAGGTGCAGGAGGTGGGGTGCAGTGGTGGGGGATCCGGGGGTAGGGCGAGGTTTCGGGGGTGGGGGTACAGTGTGCGAATACTATATATATTTGTATTTTTTTTTAATTTGAAAACGGCTCTCAAATAAAAATCGACCATTTTATCAGAATTTTAAATTAAAAATACTATTAAAATAAAGGTTTTAACTGAAGGAAGAAGTTACCGAGCATCGCTCGGTGCCTCCAGGTACTTTAATAAGTAATAAGTACAATGGCTATGTGCATCTTTTTTCTAAATTAAATGGTTATTGTGGAAAAAATTTATAGATTCCAAATATATCCAGGATTACACGTCGCATTTTTGAAATTAATTCGAGATATGAATGAAATATTAATATCTAGGTAACGGTTACGTGTATACTTCTTTGCTATTAGGTATAGATAAAGAAGTACAGACCTACTTCAGGGCCTGGCCTCCCTGCCCACGTGAGCTCATGATTCTTTTATCAAGAGAATCATGTCCTTAATCCTAACCACATTTAATCCATGTTATCTCAAATCCTTATTCTTTCAAACAGGGCCGCGCCAAGCCATTCGGCCACCCATGTACAAACTATAATTTCCCCCTCCCCCTTCTAAAATTGTAACAAAAATTTAACACACAAAATTGTTTCACCCCTTACCCCTTCTGGCTAAAAATTAATACATAAGTAGCTACATATCTATATATATAAAATTAAGGTTATGTCCATACATTGGTCCAAATCACGCCAAATTTTGATTGCACACGCTTCAAGCAAAGTTATGAAGGAAAACACCCTCAACAAAATTCCTGTCTGTCTGGTTTCCGAAAAGTTGCTCACGATTCACATAAAAACGGCTGAAAGGATTATTATGAAATTTCATATTTGTATCAGATGTCTTCTAACTTACGTTTTTAGCTATATAACGTTTTGATATTTTGAATCCAGAAGGGGGCTTGGAGGGGATAACGAATTAAAATTATCAAATAACTCCTAAACTATTAACTCTACGGCAAATTTTATAATGAGCAAAGTTGTAGGGGATGTAATTTCTGGCAACTTTTGTTTAAAAAAAATCTCCCAAATAACCACCCAAAAAGGGGGGAGGGTCAAAATATGAAAATTCTTACCCTTAGAGCCAACTTAAACAAATTTTGTATACATAATCTGTGGATCACTAGAAGGCTAGAAATGCAAACACTGAGTGCGGGGGGGGGGTCAAGGTGGAGGGAGGTTAAGGTGAGGATCCAGAGTCTTAGTGGGGTGGTGCGTGGATGGGCACGGGGTGGGGTGGTTGTTGGATTGGAGCCCGGGGTGGTTTGGTGGTGTGGGGCGGGGTGGAGTGGGGAATTCTGGTTAGGGTCCAGAAGGCTAGTGGGGTGAGGGCGGGGGTTGGGTGTGGGTGGTATGAGGTGGGTTCGTGGGTTGGGCGTCCAGGGGGCGTGCCCTCTGGCAAGCAAGAGGGGCCGCCGAAGGCGGGTCTTGCAGCTAGTAATAAATAAAATTGCGCATCTGAGCTTTGGGCATGTGTTCTTGCAGAGAGGGGATCCACCTTTCCCATATCCTAAATTACAGGATTTTCACAAAGGAGGGCGCTGAAAATTTTTCTGCTCCTTAGGGGTGCGTCAGCTTTAAAAAAGTTGAAAATCACTCGGTTAGACTCTAGAGCAGTGTTTCTCAACCTGTGCGCCCTGAGAGATTGTCAAATGTACCGCAAGGGTTTTTGACAAATAATTAAAATTGCATGTGTTTTGTAATTTTGAAATAGTATTTCTAATTACCTCACCATAAGTTACTAAAAAAAAATATTTTCAAATTAATTTATAAGATCTTAAGAAATTGGATAAATAAATTGGAATTTAGAGTTTTATATTGAAAAAGACGTACGTTTCGTCACTAAATTTGAGACTTTTTCAGCGACTTATTCTTCAACTCAATTGTCTCTATTATTATATGAAACATTCTATCTTTTTTAATTTATTTTATCCCCCCCCCCCCCCATTGGCCTTGATCATTTTGGCCAGTGTAATGTAGTTATATATTTTTATATTACATTAAATATTACATTAAATATATTACATTGATTACATTTATATATTACATTAAATTTTTTTAATAGCTATAATATGTTGAATCACGAACTTTGCTATTATTAAATGTTCAGGAATATATGAGAGAGAATATTCATGTATGTTGGTAGAGGTATATTATCTTGAATTTTTATATAAAATTTATTTATTTTATCACTTTTGTTTTTGCACTGTAGGAAGATATGATTAACATCCCCTATAGATGTTTGATCACACTCACAATAAGGGCTATCTCTAAGACCGAATTTGTGAAGGTATTCAGGTGTTAGTGAATGTCCATTTCTAAGTCTTATGATAATTATTTTATTCTTATACACATTAATTTTTCATCAGAGTTAAAACCAAGAACAACAGAAAGCACAATTGTGTTGAAGAATATAAGTCGCTGAAGAAGTCGTCAAGGGCGGATCCAGGGGGGGAGGGGGCGATCGCCCCCCCCATACAGGCCCGTGCCTGGCGGGAGTGCAACACGTGCGTCGCACGCAGAGGCCAAAAAACGGCGGCCAAATCGACAGGGAATTTATAACAATTTTTTTTATTTTAATGAACTTAAAATATGAGATATGAAATTTGTAAAAAAATTTAATTAAAGTTCTATGTGTGTGTGTGTGGGGGCGGCGTCTCTGACCCCCCCCCCCCCCCCCCCCGCTTGGATAATGCGATCGCGACACACTTTCGAGATAAAAAGTAGATCTTATATACATCGGCCACCTTATATACATTCTCCCCCCCCCCCCCATAAAAAATTCCTGGATCCGCCCTTGGAAGTCGTAAATATAATGACGAAACGTCAGTCTTATTCAATATAAAACTCTGAATTCAATTTATTTATCCAATTTTTTCTTAAGATCTTATAAATTAATTAAATTATGGATATGATTCACCAAACAATATTTTTAAATTTAGTTTGTGTACCGCAAATAATTCCAGATATTTTTAGAGTGCCTGTAGCTGCTAAAAAAGGTTGAGAAACACTGCTCTAGAGAGACGGTTAGTCAAATGTCAGTCTAGCTGTTTTGCCGCCCTTTGACTTGGCCGCCCGTGTGTTTTGCCCACATTCGCCATATAGTCGGCTCGGTCCTGCCATCGAAACCAAAATGTTTCGCGAGTATACAGTGTGCGTCAACAAAATCCGGCACAAAATTCAATATGAATAATTACTAGCCGTTCTATACTATTTCGAGAGTTCGCGATTGGTGTCCAAATAGCTTGATTCATATACTTGGCCATAGATGGCAGAACGTGGCAGTAATTCGGTTCGCGGGAGAGTTGAAAACATAGTTTGTCAGAATTTCATAATTCATCTAATACAGGGATGAGCAACAGACGGGTTGAACATGTTTATGCGGCCCGCCAAGCATTTCTAAAATTGAATTTATTTTATCGACTTTCTCCCATCAATGTATTATTATAAAATTAATTATAATAAAATGGTAGTACATACACTAAACCGAAACATGTTTAAACAAATCTACTCTTATTAAACGAGCAAAAATTGTATATTTATTTGTTTGCTTATATATTTGTATCTTAGTTCTATTTTGAAAACGGCTTTACCGATTTTGATGAAATTCACGGGTTAGGGGGTTTTTGGGGTGACAATTCGATCTGTCACGGTCTCATCTTCGACAAAATTGTTTTTGATGGGTTTTTTTGTAATCAAATTAATTATTCTCAGGTAGACAAATCCCATTCTTAGGGTTTTAAAAAAGGTTTCCCTTTTCCTTTTATACCCAGGCAGACAATGTGTTGTCTGTTTCATTGTTCTAAAAGGCCTTGAAGAAGTATTGTGATTGTGGATTTTAACATATTTTGTTCTCCCTAAACGTTAGAAATATTAATAAACGTTTTATAATTGCTTTTATAAAGAACTTTATTTATTTAATAGAATAAAAAATAATCAAGAATTTATTTTAAAAATATATTTCGCATAAGCAGGTCTCAATTTTTTGAAAAAACAACACATTTTGATAGGTTTTATTTATTAACAATTGGATGAATAAAAATGAATCATATGGTTGAATCAAAACAGGTGCAGTGGTGGGGGATCCGGGGGTAGGTCGTGGTTTCGGGGGTGTGGTCGAGCGGTGTAGAGGTGGGGGGGGGGGGGGTACAGTGGTCGAATATTATACATTTTTGTATTTTTTTTTAATTTGAAAACGGCTCTCAAATAAAAATCGACATTTTTATCAGAATTATAAATTAAAAATAATATTAAAATAAAGCTTTTAACTGAAGGAAGAAGTTACCGAGCATCGCTCGGTGCCTCCAGATACTATGTAGATATAAAAAGCCCGACGAAAAATATTAAATCTTTTAGATATTCAGTAAGTATCTAGTAGTGTTAATACGTATTATTAGAGAAATTTGTTTTGAATATTCAGGGTTTTTTTTTTTTTTTTTTTTTTTTGGCTTTTCGGCCTTTCTAGCCATAAGCCCGATTACGATACTAGCTATATTTTTAAAATTTGTCTCTACCCCCGGGGGTCAGATTTTAGCTGGCTGCCTCGAGTCGGATTCGAACCCGGGTCCCCTGGTTAGCTCGCTGTCACGCTACCGCCTAGCCTACCGACCCCCCCAATATTCAGGGTTATTGGTAATTATAAATGATCATGAATTATTTTCCTTCAATCGCTTACACAATACAATTTTTAAATTTTAATCTCTTTTATTATAATTTCCAGGCAATTTAAAGTTTCACCCTCTTGAGGGTTGGTCGGGGAAATATTCATGAAAAGGGCAAACCCTCTCCCCCACCCGCACGTCTGTGCTTATTATTATGTTATGATACGAAACGTCGCCCTCTCTTCAATCATTGGCCCACGCCATTTCTTAATTTTAGGGTGCCTAGGGGGAGAAGCCGGGCCACGGATTTATTAAAATCACTACAAATATAATATGGAAGGATATATTGGGTGTTGAGACGAATCAAAGGGCGGAGGGTCAATTAAATTGTTGATTTTTAAGGGTTGGAGGGTTAACGGGGGCCCCATGGCTCAGTTAGGGTCGACATTCACCTTCCAAGGGCTTGAGTAGTGTCTTCATGAGCCCTACAAGGCCAAAAGCCTCCCCTATACCCATCCCAGAATACAGACAATAAGGAAATAATCTCCATTTAAAAATTATTCCTATTTTACTATCTCTCTGTCTAATCTTATTAAATGAGCAAAAATTGTTAATTTTATATATACCGGGTGAGTTTTTACTTTCACATTTATATTCATCTAATATAATGTGGAATATAATTAAGTAATGGAGAGGGATTCAGCCAATGGGTAGCCTCTGCTGAATAAAAACTCCCAATTATAGAAAACGTTTCGGCTTTAATTAAATAATGCCATCATCAGTTTTGAAATTCATATAATTTTGTATATATTATGATAAAATCCACAACAACTCTGCCTGCGGACAATTTATTTATAAAATTAATTGTGTCGCTAATACTGTAAGATATAATTTTGTAATTAACAAGTTTGGATTTTTTGTAAAAAATTTTATTGTAATTTTACATGTGTGCTCTATCGCTTTTTTCAGCTCTTAGGAACTGATGATGGCATTATTTAATTAAAGCCGAAACGTTTTCTATAATTGGGAGTTTTTTGTTCAGCAGAGGCTACCCATTGGCTGAATCCCTCTCCATTACTTAATTATATACATATACAGCCATCAAATTGTATCAACTTTATAATGTGGAAGTATTGCGATGGCCTGTCTGGGTCCTGACTCTTTGAGAGCTTGTATCTCAGAGATGAAAAGAGTTAATTTCATTTTGTAACTTCTAGGTGGAAGGAATCGATGCCCTTAATAGTTGGAAACCGTATTTATGACATGAAACCGGAAATTGTGGTCCCTACAGGCCAGAAAGTGGCCAAAAACCATTCGTACGTATGTACCCCCTGCGTTTCGCAACCATAAGTCTCAGAGATACGAAATTCGAAACTTAAGCTCAATATAGGCTAGAAGGAGTACAACAATCCTTTGGCTGAAATCGGAAAACCGGAAGTGGACATTTATATGAAAGATTTTTGTATTTTTTGATTTTCTCAAAAACGGTTCTAACGATTTTTTAAAAATTAGTGTATTTATCAAGTGTCATGAGTTATTAGTTGTGTCAAATTTTTAATCTGATTGGATTAAAGGAAGAGGGTGTAAATTAGGTGTGTCGCGATGATTTCAAATAAATGAAAATGTGAAAGTCGTGTGGTGAACAGACCAGTTGATTTTTTTAAAAATTAAGACACTTGATAAATAAACTAATTTTTAAAAAAATCGTTGTAGCCGTTTTTGAGAAAATCAAAAAAATTTAAAAATCTTTCATGTAAATGTCCACTTCCGATCTGATTTCAACCAAAAGCTTGATATACCCCTTCTAGCCTATTTCAAGCTTAAGTTTCGAATTACGTAACTCTGAGACTTATGGTTGCGAAACGCAGGGGGGTACATACATACATACTGATTAATGGATTTTAGACCCCTTTTGGCCTCTGGGGACCCCAATTTCCGGTTTTATGTCCTAAATCCGGTTTCCAACTATTAAGGGCAACGATTCCTTCCACCTAGAAGTTACAAAATGAAATTAACTTTTTCATGTGATACAAAACTGTCCATCGCAATAACCTCCCATTATCTATATATATAAAATCCTTAGTGTGTATGTACGCGATCGACCCACGCCTAAACCACTGAACGTATCGAAACCATATTCACACCATATGTTTGCTTAGTGCTGGGGATGGTTTATCTAAATTTTGAGCCAAATCGGTTTGATTTTATTTTTTATTTTTATATTTAATTGATTGACAGATAAGATCTATAGAAATAGAGCCTCTAAAAGGGCCAAGCAAACAATACATTAACCCTACCCTGAAAGGTCAGGTCTTAAACAATGAAACCCCTCTTAACAAAAGAAAGGGGTATACAGGTAGTCAGATCAAAATTTCAGAAACTTTTTTTTTAAGATAATAAAATCTATTTTGAATACAGACATAATTTGTAAATTTAATTTTATATATATATAATCCTTAGTATGTATGTGCGTGATTGACCCATGCCTAAACCACTGAACGTATCGAAACCATATTCACACCATATGTTTGTTTAGTGCTCCAGATTTTGGGCCAAATCGGTTTGATTTGATTTCACACGATTTTACATAATTAAATTAATTATTCTCAGGTAGAATGCCAATTGGGGTTTTAAAAAAGGTTTATCTTTTTCTTTTGTACCCAGGCAGACAATGGGTGTGGGTTAATTCATTGTTCTCAAAGGCCTTGAAGAAGTATTATGATTATATTATAGATATATTTTGTTTTCCCTAAACTTTAGAATTAAACTGTTTCACAGAAATACACCATTCTCTCTTAAGTAAAAAAGAAAAATTTATATTATTAAATGTGATTATTTTATTGTTATTAGTTGGCTAACCTGAGCCTGTCGGAAAGAAACATTCCAAATCTTAATCAATGTTTCTTATTATAAATACATTTCCCAGTATCTCAGTGCATTACATACAACGAATCATGGTGCATGCCTAGCATTACGATTGTTAGAAGAAGATTCGCATTGGGATACAACTCTTGCCCATGCTGCTCTCGGTTCATCGCCACATCAAATACGATGTTTGTTTGCCATTTTATTGACAACGTGTTTTCCAACTAACCCGCCTAAATTATGGGGAAAATATAAGGCTTCAATGAGTGAAGATGTATTACATGCTCTACGTAGAATTCGAGGAGATCCAGATATAAATTTCTCGCCAGAAATATATAATGAATCTTTGATTAAGTTGGAAGATTTATGCATGATCATTTCGAATCAACCACTAATTAAATTAGGGATGCCATCAGTTAATCGGCCAGTAAGTGATTTATTTAATCGCGATATGCAACGTGAACAATCGTACAATGTTGATGGTTTAAATGCATATGTTCAAGCAAATGAACCAAAATTGTTACCAGAACAAAAATTATGCATGCAGTCGCTGCTCAAGAAGATGGTTTCTTTTTTTGGATGCACCAGGTGGAACAGGGAAACATTTTTAATTTCGCTCATATTGGCACAAATGACATCATCTGGAATCGCTGCCACTTTATTAGACGGAGGAAAAACAGCACATTCAACACTAAAATTATTATTGAACATTCAAACAAATGAAAATGCTGTATGTAACATTAAAAAGAATTTTTGGAACTGTACATAAATCAAAATTCATTCATGTATAAGAAAATATTAGAAAGAGTAAATCTATGCTTCGTCGTTGAATTATTTAACCTATAATCTTCAAACTAACGTAAGAGAGAAAAAAAGAGAGAATGAAATGAAAAGAGAGAGAGGAATACTAGAAGTTTCACTTCCGTCGTGCGTAAGCTTGACACACTCAGAATTTTTATTTTGCTTTCGCAATGTGTTAGATTATTTCTTGAAGCTGATTTTTAATTAATAAAATACGAGTATATTTAATTAAAATACAGTTGAACAAAATTATATTGCAAACAAACTTTTGGCCGTCTCGAGACGCTGCCCGCCAGGGCCACCCGCCCGGAGGGCCAAGGTGCAGATGGCGTGCCGGAGGCACGCCTGACGCAGCTTGTATTCTATAGAATATAAATGTGAAAATAATTAAAATAAAATTGATTAAGTGCGAAGCCCCTTAGATAAGAAGAGACAGACTGAAGGCGGTCCTCGAAGCTAGTAATCTATAACATAGATATAATCGGATAATATATATATATATATATATATATATATATATTAACCCTTTGCACTCGTATTTATTTTTGAGAAGGCTACCAACCAACTCGGAATTTTCATGTCGCTGGAGCGGCGATATACAAAGGGTTAATTTCCACAAGCTAATACTTTTGCCCCAATGAGGTTTTTTAATCTCCCGCCAGTTGTCCAGCCAATGGCTGCCTACTTGTTTCTCTTTCAACTCATTAATAATTTGAATAAACCATTTAATTTACAATATATTCTTATTAAAAATGGCCTTAATGATCTGAAATATTTGCAAATAAGATTAAACTAAGAGGGCAAATATTTAAATACATGATGGAAGTTTTATTCGTATCATCGGTCTCGCGACCGGTATACATCAATTTATATTTATATATTATATTTATTTCTCCATATTAAATTGTTATTCCAATATACATATTTATTTTAATAAATAATTGACTCTATATTT
Organism: Forficula auricularia; assembly: GCA_024734495.1. Classification (NCBI taxonomy): domain Eukaryota; kingdom Metazoa; phylum Arthropoda; class Insecta; order Dermaptera; family Forficulidae; genus Forficula; species Forficula auricularia. Next base: position 313,066 of record JALMQS010000108.1, read on the forward strand.
ATTAGAAAGATTCAAATTGATGCGCAGGGATGCCTTGATCTGTGACGTCACTGGATTCACAAAAAAATCCTGCAGAATGCGTTAGCCTCGTCCTTTTGTTCTAGCGCTAATTTGTTACTTCTCTTTTTTTCTTGAATCTTAAAATCTTTAATTTATCCTTTAGTCCCAGAAAAAAGCCTTGAAGAAACCCCCATGGATGATATGATTTCTTTTATAAATATTCATTTTTGTCTTCAGAGAAATTCCTAGTGGTTTGGCTTTTTTGAAAAATATAATTAAAAGCTTAAAAATTTTGAATTCTAACTAGTAATAATCTTTCAATCATTCAAGTTGCATTCTATATTGATTATGGCTGAAGTTTCGAACCAGAACCAGGAATATCCAATCTATAGAGGTTAGCTATTATTATGTCATAAAATATAAATAAGATTTTATCCAATCAACTCTCAAGTGTCAAGTATTTATTATTATATTACTCAGTATAGGTACCCGAAAAACAGGGTCGCCTGCCTTCCGGGTGAGCCCCCACTACTAACTCAAATATTTTCATTTTTTTTTTTAATTTATTTGAACAAAATTTGTTTTATATACCAAATTTAAAATTTCACATTTTTATTATTATAATTTGGGTATTGAACTTACCCATGTCCATATTTACAACAATGTCTTTTTATCATTACAATTATTTTTAAGGCTAAAGTTCACAATAGAGCACGTAATGTCATTTCTGAACCAAAACATTCTGTGAAAAAACAGACCAAGTTCGAAAAATAGTGAAATCTAGTGTGTAGCCAAGTTAAATTCGCTTAAGCTGAGAGATCTACTATTTTCTCAACTTAATTATTCTTGGCGAATTTAACTTGGCTACACACTAGATTTCACTACTTTTTCGAACTTGGTCTGTTTTTTCACAGAATGTTTTGTTTCAGATTTCTCTTCTTTTTGTAAGCGATGAGGAAGCCCGTTGGTCCAAAGGGCTAGAATTTTCATTTTTGACCCCTCCCCTCTCCATTTTAGGTGGTAAGTTTTTGCATTTCTCGCCTTTGGGGGGCCCAGAGAATATGTATACAAAATTTGGTTGAGTTTGGTCCAACGGGATAGAACTTTTATTTTTGACCCCCTCCCTCCCCCCATTTTGGGTGGTTAGTTTTTGCATTTCTAGCCTTCTGGGGGCCCACAGAATATGTATACAAAATTTGGTTGAGTTTGGTCCAACGGGCTAGAATTTTCATTTTTGACCCTCTCCCCACATTTTAAAGGGGTTGAAAGATAGAAAGTTAGGATTTTTGGAATTTTTCCTTTGTTTGTGTCACAAACTCTACTAGCAGGCGAAATTTCATGATGCTGGAATGATTGGAAGTACCCTATAGCAGTGTTCCGCAAAGTGTGTACCGCGCCACACTGGTGTATCGTGGTCATTAGTTGGTGTGCCGCGGAAAAATGTCAAGTTTTGTGAAGATAATGCACCTAGATATAGCTGAGAGTTATGCGAGCAGCCTTATCAATGATTGCTCCAAATTTTGATCGCCTGTGCTCAATTAAGCAGGTTTACATTTCTCATTAAATATCATTGGTTTTTCTTCGGTGTACCTCTAAAATTTCTTGATTTGGTAGGTGTACCTTGAACACAAAAAGTTTGCGGATCACTGCCTATAGGTTTTGATGACCTGTCAGGGTGAGTGAGTGTGTGAGTAGGGCCCTTTAGCCATATTCTCAGGTCCATATCTAAGAATCTATTTAAGATATATTATTGAAATTTGGTACTCTCCTCAATATGGATTACTTAATTCCATGTGTATAATTTCAGCTCTGTATTTCAAATGAATTCCAAGCTGCAGGAGGGTCGAAATTGGCTCGAAAGGGTTCGTGTAAATAGCTTACAGCGTGTACGGTCAAGCTAGTGCTCGAACTTGGCCTGTGCACCCTGTGCGCTTTGATAGCAAATGAGAATTGTTTATTAGTTGAATAAAAGATTTCACTGTCGATGGTAACAGCATTGTTTTTATTTTAGGTTAAAAATAAAATGAGAGAGTCTTCTGTTTTTTAAATAAAATAATTTTTAATTATTTCTAGAGACTATAGTTTCGAAGGCATTGCCTTCATCATCAGTCTATCACAAATATTTCAAATTAGTTACAAATTAAGATTTATACATTGAAAATTTTGAAAAATATATAATGTCTTTTTCTTCATGTTTCCTCTTGGGACATTAGAATATAACTGTTGTTATATTCTAATGTCCCAAGAGGAAACATGAAGAAAAAGACATTATATATTTTTCAAAATTTTCAATGTATAAATCTTAATTTGTAACTAATTTGAAATATTTGTGATAGACTGATGATGAAGGCAATGCCTTCGAAACTATAGTCTCTAGAAATAATTAAAAATTATTTTATTTAAAAAACAGAAGACTCTCTCATTTTATTTTTAACCTAAAATAAAGAGAATTGTTTATTTGGCTCCCTTTTCACTTATTGAACATTTCCCAGTTTCGGTTCTAGATCTCGGTTCGATTACATAAAAAAAAAAAAAATGCATTTCCAAACAAGTTTAAATTATATTTTAATAATTTTTATTTAAAATTAAAAAAAAGTTGACCAAAAGATTATTATTTATTTATTTTTCAGGTCCACTCCATCTATGCTGTTATTGTCAAACGATGTTTATCAGTGAAGATTTCCTAAATAAACATCAAAAGAAATGTCTCCATATGGCATTACTCTCAATATTAAAAGTGAAATTTCAATCGAATAAAAATCAGCGAAATGAAGGTAAATTATTCAGTATACACGAGAGGCAGGCGAAGCTTTCCTGTGAGGACGCCCTAGTATTTAATTTACCCCCACCCCCCCCCAAAAAAAAAAAAAAAAAAAAAAACATTGTGTAAAAATTGAATGCAATGGAAGGCGAGGGGTAGTGAGGAAAGAAAAAATTAACACATATCAAATAATGTGTAATTTATTGGAATCCTTCTTCCTTTCAAACCGACGTTTCGGAGGATTCTTCCCTCCTTCTTCAAGGTTTCAATGGTTCAATGAATGAAACAAATAAAATTCTTCCTTTTCTTAATTAGATAAGGAGGAAAAAAACATAGTTTTTCTATGCCTTTGCTAAAGAAGAAGAAAGTTTTGAACACTGCTGTGGAGAGACGAAGGAAGCATTTTATTTGTTTCATTCATTGAACCCTTAAAACACTGAAGAAGGAGGGAAGAATCCTCCGAATCGTCGGTTTGAAAGGAAAGGAGGAAGGATTCCAATAAATTGCACTTTATTTGATATGTGATAATTTTTTCTTTCCTCATTACCTCTGGGCTGCCTTCCATTACATTCAAAATAAGCTGACGTGTTCTGATGTGGCCATCCACTTGACTTTACCATACAACCTGGCCCCTCACTTATATTTTATATTTACTAAAATTATTTATAATCATGTAGGGGAGGGTAGTTTTTGAATTTTTAGACTTCTGGGGGTCTACGGATTATGTATACAAAATTTGGTAGAGTTTGGTAAATGGCTAAGATTTTTATTTTTTGACTCTCCGCCCCCCCCCCCCCCTCCCTCATTTCGGGCGGTTAGTTTTTGCATTTTTATACTTCTGGGAACCCACTGATTATGTATACAAAATTTGGTTGAGTTTGCTCAAACGACCTAGATTTTTAATTCTTAACCCCCACTCCACCCCCCTTAATTTTGGGTCGATATGCACCAAAATCTAATCAGCTCTTAATCTCAATGGACCAAAATTACGTGTGAAATTTGGTTTCGATATTCACACTAGTTTTTGAGCTAGCTAGCTGGTAACGCACAGACTAACAGACAACCAGACTAACAGACGTTTTGACAAAACAATTATTATCTCGAAAAATATAATTTTTTCGATGTTCACTTATTGGAACTTTTTTGTAGACCGAAATGCCATGGTTTCGCTCAATTTTTTTAATCAAAATAGTTTCAGCCGTTTTTTAGATATTTTGAAAAAAAGAAGGAAACAAACCACTTTTTTCATGCACGATTACAATACTTGACCATACCCTGTATGGTAAAGTAAAAAGTTCTACCAGTCCGTCTCCAGAGAAAATTTCGCTGCAAAAAAATTTTGTAAAAAAATTAAATTAAATAAATTGAAATAAAAGTTATATTATTTAATCCTGTCTGCAAATAAGGAATCATCCTTTTTACCCGAATTTAAAATTAATATTATTAACTAACGCAAAATAAATTTACCGAGCAACTCTGGTTTCGCCAGCCACTAAGAAATAATTCAAATAGAAAATTTTCTAGACTCTGGAATAATGCTAATTTTATTTTTTATTATTTTTCTATCTATAATGGCTGAAAATAATTCAGAGGAAATAAAGAAAAAAGTTCATATTTCTCCAAATGCTTCTTTTGCCAGCTCTTCATTTTTTTTTATGAAGTAAAACTTCTTTAGCCGCGCCTGGCAGTAACTCAACACTTTAGATTGTGAAAAGAAACGGAAGTGACGCAGCTAAAAAAATATCGAACAAAGGATAACAGTAAAATGGCATACATTAGTGTGCATTGCTGTGAGTGGTAGACAGCTCCAAATGACCATTAATCTAAATACCACCCTTAAGGACGTTCCCTAATAAATCGATTTCCTTGCAATCCTTTTAAAACTTTGAATACACATATTTATAAGTGTCTTTTATAAGTAGAAATTTTTTTCGGCACTAAATTTTAAATATTGACCATTGAAATTTGCATATTTAACACGCGAATCCTATCCCGATTGATGTTAAAGCGACTGTTTCATTAAATAACAATCGTAATTTTTTTGATATTTTTCTGTTAAAATAATTGTATCAAGGGGTATTCGTTTTGTATGAAAAATGTTAAAAGTTAGGTACTTTTCATGGTTTTCACCTGGCAACGTCGCACTAAAATCACTCAATTTTTCCATATCTAAAAAACTTCTGCAGCTGGTGCATTTGAGATTTTTAGCTAATTCTCTCAACCTAACTATACTGTTCTCATCTGGAATTTTACATTGAACTGTTTCATGAAGTGTTTTTTTATTCTTTGTCTTTTAGCGTCGATAAGAATGCAATGTTGCCAGATCAAAGAAACAACGCAGTGAAAATATTTTTGCGTTTCTGTGCATGTGAGAGTAGGGGAAAGAGCGAACTGCATCTGAATTATATTAGGGAACGTCCTTAAACTCAAGAAAAATCGCTGTTTTATTGGTATCCATTGTCCGACAGATTAGACATTAGACAGCTATACCATTCGATAGGAAATTCAACGGGGTTCCAAAAATTACTCTTGATGTTTTTTTCTTTTTAAATTTACCGTTTGAGTTATTTTAATTTAAAATTTTTAAGTGGCTTCACTCTATAGATAATTAGTTGTATTGTTTAATATTTAAAAGTCGATAATTTATTTCATATTTCAAAATATCTTAAATAGCTATATTTTTTCTTTTTCCAGACATACCTCATCTACCAAGCAGTGTTATCCCCACCGATATTTCGGGGGATTATTTTTGTGATGAATGCTTATGTGGTTTTCTCAAATCATCTGATTATGAAAGTCATATGAGTGACGTACATCCTTTCCACTGTAAGCAATGTAATCGGAAGTTCCTTAATAATGGCAAATTGCTTAATCATATGGATATCAGTCATCGAAAAGAAAAACGTTTTCACTGTGTTTATTGTCCAAAAATCTTCAAAAAAAAATCGGATTTTGAGATACATAATCGAGGCCATACGGGAGAACTGCCTTTCGCTTGCCCTGAATGTCCAAAGAAATATACTTCAAAAAAATCTTATAATCGCCATTTAATGGTGCATTCTGGTGAAAAGCCATTTCCCTGTGATCTCTGTCATAAGAGTTTTCCACAAAGGGGTGATCTCAATCGACATATACTGGTCCATACTGGAGAGAAGCCTTTTGGATGTGTTAACTGTGGAAAACGTTTCTCGCAAAAGGAAAATTACAATAAACATTTGCTGATGCATTCAGGAGAAAAGCCTTTCGCCTGTGATCAATGTGGTAAGCGCTTTGCACGAAAGGTAAATCAAATTCGACATTCACAATCACATTCTGGAGTAAAGCCTTATCCCTGTGATCATTGCACTAAGAGTTTCCCACAAAAGGGGGATCTTAAAAAGCATATGTTGGTTCATTCTGGGGAGAAGAATTTCGGCTGTGATTTCTGTGAAAGACGTTTCGCAGTCAAGTCTAATCTTAATAAACATATTCTACTCCACTCCGGAGAAAAACCTTTCAAATGTAAATTTTGCGTAAAGAGCTACGCACGAAATGAACATCTCACTCGTCATATGTATACCCATCAAGTTCAGCCCTCATCATTTTTGTCCTAAACACCGGGACCAACGCAAACACTTGAAATAATGCCGACAACGACTTTTATAAGTATTAAAGCTTCTAGTACTTGGAGCCACCGAGTGATGCACGGTAACCCCTGACCCCCCCCCCTCCCGAAACCACACACCTCGCTCCCACCACTGCATTTTGACACGTGTTAATTAAAAACAAACAAAAAATTCATAAATTTTATCAAACCAATTATTTTACATTAATTAATGTATACATTGTATTTTTTGCTTCGATTCCGGAGATTATTTCTCCACCATCGAGTGTCCTTATTCATCTTTAGTCCTTGTTTTTAATAAGAGGAAAAATCTAATTAGATAAAAAAACCTCTTTTCCGATAATTATTTCAATTCCATAATTCCCCAATCAAGTCGATTGGTAATTCATTCATCTCCATCCTTCCTATCCAACAAAAAATTCTTTTTTTTTTTTATAAATTTTATTAAACCAATTATTTTACATTAATAATGTATACATTGTATTTTGCTTCGATTCCGGAGATAACTTCTCCACCATCGAGTGTCCTTATTTATCTTTAGTCCTTGTTTTTAATAAGAGGAAAAATCTAATTAGATAAAAAAACCTCTTTTCCGATAATTATTTTAATTCCATTATTCCCCAATCAAATCGATTGGATTGAATTCTCCCATTCCTCAATCAACAAAAAATTCTTAATTTTAATATAATACCTATATTAATATTTGCTATAACCTATTAGTGAGTTTTAAAATTAAAAACCAATTAAAAATAAAAGATAATTGAAAAAAATGTAAACAAACTTTTTTATTGAAATTTTCATCTATCAATAATTACTATAATTAAGAAAAGATCAATTAAAATTAAATTTGTCGAAGTCCAGACCTAGCCAAATCGCTTTCTCATCCTCAAAACTTGTTAATAGAATTTGTTTCATCAAAATCGGTAGAGCCTTTTTCAAAATAGAACCAAGATACAAATATATATATAAATAAATATAGAAACGATTTTTGCTCGTTTAATAAGAGTAGATAAGATTGGAGTAATTTTTGAGACGGACTGATAAGATTGTTTAACCACAAAGATAAACTAGATGCGAAAACGCGGACTGGCACTGTCTTCATGATTAAGTGCCTGGGGGACGGTGTACTGGCGTGCAATGGGATATACCGGGTGGTGACTTGGCCGACGCAGCATGGCGATTACAATGTTAATTTTTGAATGTGCATTTATTTGCTCCCCTAATTATTTTAGAGTTAAAGTTCTTATAGGTTTTTTGTAGAGAAAAAAATATTGAATCCGAACATATTTTTGTTTTCAAATTTTGAAATTTCAGAACCGTAATAATCAACATTATAAATAATTGTATTTTTACAAAAATCACTGAGGCCATGAAATTATTAAAACAAACAAGGCATTTTCATTTGTTATTTCTAAGTGACGTTTGTTATATTTGAACTTTTTAAAATCAGTTCTTATTAGAATTGATTGATTACCATAATGAGAAACTCGTTAAATTTGAATGGGTTGGGTTTTGTATTCGTCATTGATAAATAAAAATAGTAGATTCACGTAGATGAAGTTTAGAACGAGCTTTTAAATTTTCACAAGAATAATCAACGAAATTATAAGTAATATTTTTAAACGTAATTATTGCATTCCATTTTTGTTGTTTTGACTATTAACTTCTACTGAAAACGTGGAAGAATCGACTTAAAATCAAAACGACTAAATTCTTTTATGGCAAACCACTCAAGCTTGAGTTTCTTAAAGTTTAGGGGTGTCTGGCAGGGAGTAGCAACTGTCATAAGTGTCCGGCAATGGATGACGAGATTTCTAAAGTTATCCCGAAGAAAATATAAAAAAATTGAGCTTTATACTTTAACGAATTTAAAGTACTATTTTATACACCTTTATTACCTGTTACCTGCCAAAGTAACCACAACCCAAACTCTATAGTCGCTGGTCGTTCTTACCTGTATAGGGGACATGCACAGAAAAACTTTCAGCTTTTATAAAATAATGAAGGTCTGGCCGTCGTGGGCTCTTGGGCTATAATGTTGATTATTACGGTTCTGAAATTTCAAAATTTGAAAACAAAAATATGTTCGGATTCAGTATTTTTTTCTCTACAAAAAACCTATAAGAACTTTAACTCTAAAATAATTGGGGGAGCAAATAAATGCACATTCAAAAATTAACATTGTAATCGCTATGCTGCGTCGGCCAAGTCACCACCCTGTATATCGGTCAAACTAAACGGCGCACTGGTGAGAGATTACTTGAACATGAGCTTTCGGTCTCAAAAACCATTAAAAATAACACAGCTTTAGCTATTCATGTCCAGGAAAAAAAACATAATTTTAACATCAACAATTGTAACATTTTATTCCAAGAGAATAATTATTTTAAAAGAAAAATCCTGGAAATGATAGCTATAAAAAATCTCTTGCCACGCGCCGTAAATTACAGAACGGGCATAATAGACCTGAGTATTTGTTGGGATGGCATAATTGGTGATCTAAAACTTACATAGTTAAAATATAATAAATGTAAATAATTGTAAATAGTAAACTTGTAATTTAATTTAAAGACTTGTCAAACCTTTTTAAGATTTATGATGGGGGAAAAAATAATAAAATAAAATAAATAATTTATAAGAAGTTTGTACGGATCCGTCCGAATGTCTAGCGGGCTATACGCGAAATGACGTTGGATTGTAGCTAAGTGGGTCACATCTTTTTTCTCTCTTGGTCCATACTTAAGACTCCACAGACTTCAATAGCATAATCCGCAGTAGTCTCGTGATAAATATCTTTTTCAAATAAGCGCGGTCAAAACAATTCTCATTGATATGTCAATTATTCTTTGTTATATTAGTTAGAAAAATTATAAAAATTTATTTAAGAGAAACCTTTCAGCCGTCATCATTACTATCTAAATTTTCATCTACATCTGGAATTCTTATTGATTTTTTATTTTAGATTTTTGATATCGGGTGTATGTTCGTCACTTAATCGATGATTGGAATTTGTTTTTGTTTTTTATAAGTTTTGTGTTTTATAAGTAACTGGAAGTTACTTTCTGTTTCTCCTGAAGATGGGTTAGTCACCCGAAATATATATATCGAGATTAAAGATTCTCCAAAAATAAATTCGTTTTATTTTTTTATATCTTAATGTGAAACCTACCAAGTATTTTTATCCAATGATCCTATAATGCTGAAATTTAGCATACGGGTAGAGTTTGGGCTACAATTAAAGGGGAAAATCGAAAAAGTGAAACTTTCCCTTTTTCAGGACCTAAAATGAAGGGGTGAAATTTATTATAGGTTTTTTTTTTTTTGGCTTTTCGGCCTTTCTAGCCATAAGCCTAATTACGATACTAGTTATATTTTTTAAAATTTGTCTCTACCCCCGGGGGTCAGATTTTAGCTGGATGCCTCGAGTCGGATTCGAACCCGGGTCCCCTGGTTAGCTCGCTGTCACGCTGCCGCCTAGCCTATCTGACCCCCCCTTATTATAGGGTTAATTAACATATAGTGGAAATGCAATCAAGCTAGAATTCTGAAATTTGGCATACTGGTAAAGCTTGGAACATTAATAAAGGATGAAATTGAAAAACCGAAACTTTCCCTTCTTCGGGGCCCGAAATGAAGGGGTGAAATTTATGAAAACCCGACTGGGTTTTCAACAGATATTTTATGAGAAATATTTAATAATTATTAAATCTAATTATTTAGATAAATTATAGGATAAAACTTTTTAAAAATTAATGATATCCTGTCGAAAAATATATGTGTGAAAAGGGGGCCAAGTTCGGTGCAAACGGCTTCGGCGACAAAAGGGTTGAGATATAAACGGGTACCAAGTTCCATAGCAATTACTTAAATCATAGCTATAGGGATGAACAACGTTCTTCAATTGATTTAAAAGAAAATTTGTTACGTACTTTGATATTAAATTTATAACTTGTCAAGTTTTATATCCAACTAAATTGTTTGTAGTATAAAATAGAAAAAATAGCAAATCTAAATTTTAAGCTTGTATTAAATGTCATCACGGTAAAGGTAATTTATTGACTATTATAACTTGCCAAGTTATAAATTCAATATCAAAGTACGTAACAAATTTCTTTTAAATCAATTGAAGAAGGTTGTACATCCCTATAGCTATGATTTAAGCCACTTTGTACCCGTTTAGATTTCAACTCTTTTGTCGGCGAAGCCGTTTGTACCGAGCTTGGCCCCTTTTTCACATTTATGTTTTTGGACAGATATTTAAAATACTTTAAAATTCTATGATAAATTATACACTAAGTATTCAAGAATTGGAAGAAAAAGTGAATAGTAATGGACCTGAATAACAGATAGAATATTTTTAATTAAAAAGTCTTATGATGAAAATCAAACATTCGAAACTATATTCCCTCACAAATAAATTATATATATATATATTATTATTCATTATATTATATAAGTACCTATATCTACTTTATTCGCTGCAAGCGGAGGACAATTTCATTGATTTCTCCTTATTTTCTAATTGAAATATCTTTAGATAAATTTAATTTCTTAATTTCATTTAATATCTCAGGATCGGATGAAAAAAGAGATTACTTGCAACAAATAATATTGAAGGTATTTTTCCCTTATAATATTGTTTCGAAACCGACTTTTAATATGTAAATTATTTGTATTAAAAGATATTATTAAGTTTTAAAATAAATAAAATGATTAATTTTAATTTTAATTTAAAATTGTTTATTTATTTATCTTTATATTATATTAAATCTCAAGTACCTGAAGCCACCGAGCGATGCACGATAACTAAATTAAAAAAAATACAAATATATATAGTACACGCCCCCTGGACCCCTCCTTCCCCCCGAAACTACCCACCTCGCCCCCAACACTGTACCCCCCCAACCCCGGATCCCCCACAACTGCACCCCACCCCGCACACAGTTTTTGCATTTCTAGCTTTCTAGTGGTCCACAGTTATGTGTATATAGGTATATAAATAAATTCCGTATAATTATTTTTTTTAATTAAATTTCAGGAAAATAATAATAAAAAAAATAATCGTATAGGATCTGAAATAAAAACATAAAATTAAATAAGATTTGTTTCCAAGTCATATAAAAAAGCCACTTCAACCACTTTATTTGTAAACACACCTGTTTTGTTATGAATCCACCTGTAATGTTATGATTTAGACACCTGTTAATTAAAAAAAAATCCTAATTTTAATATAATATAATGATATTTGTTATAACCTATTAGTGGGTTTTAAAATTAAAAAACCAATTAATAAATAAAAGATAATTGAAAAAAATGTAAACAAACTTTTTTATTGAGATTTTCATCTATAAATAATTACTTCAATTAAGAAAAGATCAATTAAGATGAAATTTGTCCAGGTCCAGACCTAGCCAGATCGTTTTCTCATCCTCAAAACTTGTTAATAGAGTTGGTTTCATCAAAATAGGTAGAGCCGTTTTCAAAATAAAACTAAGATACAAATATATAAATATATATACAATTTTTGCTCGTTTAATAAGAGTATATAGATCAGCCATGTCCAACCGGCGGCCCGATTGCGATTTTTGTGCGGCCCGATAACAAAAAGGAAATCCCCCCCCCATAGAGGCCCATGCCTGGCAAAAAAATTGAAAATAAAGTTCTATATATATGTGTGTGTGGGGGGCGTCTCTGACCCCCCCCTCCCCCGCTTGGACAATTCGATCGCAAGACACACTTCCGAGATAAAAAGTAGATCTTATATAAATCGGGCACCTTATATACATTCACCCCCCACAAAAAATTCCTGGATCCGTCCTTGAGTGTGCGCTAGAATTGAAATTTTTTTGTTCAGGTGAGTGGCGGCCCAGTACCTTGTATATTCCTAAATTTTGGCCCGAATAGTAATTTGGGTTGGACATCGCTGATATAGATAAAATGGCATAGAATTTTACACAGTTACTCTTTAGAACTCGGGGGAAACTATTTTGGCTTAAATTAACTACCCGAAAAATCAAAATATATATATACACACTCTTATCTATTCATGATGCAAAGACAAAATATTTTCTCAACAACAACTAGCGCTGATAATGAAGACAATGAGAAATATTACATGCTTCCTTCATTAACCATCTGAACCCTGAAGGAGGGAAGATCTTCCGAAATGTCGGTTCAAAAGCTGTAAAAAGAAGACTTTCCAATAAAGACTTTTATTGAAATTTGTTTTTTTATTCATTCCTGTACTGCCTTCTATTAAATTCTCAGTTATATATCTACCAGTCTGTCTCTGAAGAAAAACTTGGAATCAATCAAATAATTTTATCTAATTTTAAATAAAATCATATAATTAATTAATTAATCTAGTTAAAATTTAAAATTCTTAAAGGAAGATGTAATGTCGTACATTACCTTTTTTGAAGTAATTCATTAAATGTTTTGTTCATAAATATTTCCGGAAATTTTGCCTTGCACGGACCCAAATCTTTTATTCATAGAATTAAGTACACCAAAGATAATTTATTTGTTAAGAATATTACAAAAATAAAGAAATATATAATTAATTAATTAACAGGAATAGCAGGGAATTGGACAAAATTAAAAACAGAGTTTTTATTGAATGGGCCAGACGTTTCGTCGATTAATTTCGACTTCCTCAGTGGCTCATTCTATCATTTGTCAAAAGACAATTCCACTACGCGACGAAACATCCTTTAATCTTTTTATCCAAACTATAATACATTGTTGGCTTATGCCTCAATTGCTCAAGAATCCTGAACCCTTCACACTTGAACAATCAAAAAATTAAAAACCTTTAATCAAAATTTATCACAAAAAAAATATGTTGTTTCTACTCTCAAATCCTTTCTTTGACTGTTTAAAGAGTAGAAACAACATATTTTTTTTGTGATAAATTTTGATTAAAGGTTTTTAATTTTTTGATTGTTCAAGTGTGAAAAGTTCAAGATTCTTGAGCAATTGAGGCATAAGCCAACAATGTATTATAGTTTGGATAAAAAAGATTAAAGGATGTTTCGTCGCGTAGTGGAATTGTCTTTTGACAAAGAGTGATAGAATGAGCCACTGAGGAAGTCGAAATTAATCGACGAAACGTCTGGCCCATTCAATAAAAACTCTGTTTTTAATTTTTGTCCAATTCCCTGCTATTCCTGTTAATTAATGCTTATTATGGATACGAGTGATTTACCGTTATATAATTAATATTTTATACAGGGTGATTCACGGTCGATGGCACGTTAGACGTTTATGGAAAACAATGCAGCATTTTTCTGAAAATCCAGCACCTTACATTTTCTTACCTGTTCTATCTATCTAAAATATGTTTAGCATTGCGACGTTTCGGCTTCCATTGAAAAGTCGTAGCAACTTTATTTTTTTAAATGGAACACCCCGTATATTAACACGTTTTTAGAACCGCCCTTTTATTAAAATACTTTTTTGTTAATATTGTCCTATACCTATCTTTATCAGTTTTCGAGATAAATAATAATTTGTGTTAAATATAATCCAAAACATGGCCCTAATTAAACTTAAATAAATTAGTGCTCTCAATTCATGAAAAGTTGATATTTTGGTGGTAGTTTAGGCAAACCCGAAGCATTTAATTTACGTCGAGAAATCGACTCCATATTATACAGGGCGTGCTAAGATTCCTATTATTTCCGTTATTCATAAAAGGGGTCAAACGTTCGTTTTTTCAAATGTGACCCCCAGTATATTACTCGATAAATTGAAAGACGAAGAAAAATGCTTTAAGACGATATATCATGTCCCTATACCTAAAACATCAAATTTTCTTAATAAAGCCGCTTTTTCGTGAAAAATTACATTTTAACGAATTTAATTTTAACTAACCATGGAAATATCAAGCTTATGACAGTTTGTTGACTATTTATAAGTAACTTATAAACAGTTTATTGACGGTGTTCAAAAAAATCTCCCCAAATGACCGCAAATATTGATTATTCAAACGAAGTTATTATGAAATAATTTATTTTGTACTATAAGAACTTCGTTTTGGGAGATTTTTGTGAACAGGTAAGAAAATATAAGGTGCCAAATTTTCAGAAAAATCCTGCGTTCCTTTTTCCATAAACGTCTAACGTGCATCGACCGTGAATCACCCTGTATATTCATGTGTATATCTTATCTTATCTTATACTAGTTCTTCTGTTATTATTGTCCGCATTGTTTCAGGACTTGATACTGGGTTTATAAACTCTTCTTCACTTAACCCTGGTTCTGGTTTTATTATTATCGTCTCTTTTTCTTGATGACGGGGTTGTTGTACATTAAAACGTTCCTGATTAATTATACTCTTAATTTTCTCTTGACATAGTCCTGCATTATAATATGGCAGCAGCCTTAATTGAAATGCAATACGTTTGGCGCATATATCAAATTCATCATCCACATAAACCGTACGTTTGTTCTTTTGAATGTTTCTATTTGATGGTGATTTAAGTTTAAGTAATTGAAGTTTTTGTCCTCTATTGGACGAAGTATTTATTGAAGAATCCTTTGAATTTGATGCCTTAACAGGTTGAGGCTAGAAAAAGAAAGGATTAATTAAATTTTTTGTCATATATAGGTCGATCATGGCTATATTTGATTCAGAGGCGTAGCCACAGGGTAGGGGGGGTCAGAACACCCCCCACCCCAAGGGCAGGGCTCATGAGTAACGGCAACGATAAACCGTTTCTTATGGCAAAGTAACCGTAATTAAATATGTTTAATGAAGAATTATGTTCTTTTTTTTATTGTAATTTCTTGAAGTACCTTTTTAGCCTAGGTGAATTGTTCTCTAAAGGGCCCCACGCGGAAAAGTTTTGAGGTAGTTTTGAATTCTTGATCCTATATGTTTTTTGGTGTCCTGAATCCGAAGCTGAGGTTCGCTAACAAAATCTCGTGACGGAACATTGTCAAAAGTGCCGAAAAAGGTAAAAAAAAAAACAAAAAAAAAAAACTCATTTTTTGGCGGTTTTTTTGCTAATGACTCGAAAACTATCAACTTTTCGTAAATAATCTTCCTATTCAAAATGAAAGTTGATAAAATTTTTTACAAATTTCATTTTTTAGGTTTGTTCTCCGACCAACCGTTCGGGCTCAAGCGGTAGTTGAAAATTGGCGTATTTTTTCTGTTTCCGCAAATCCCAAAAACTTGCACTTTTTTCGATTTTTTTCCATTTTGACCATGAAGGAGCACGTTTTCGACAAAGACCACTATATATATTTTTAAACTAGATTAAATTTGCTACAATTTAAACAAAGATTCATCTTCATTGAATAATGATAAACTGTGACGCAATGAGGTTGAAATTTTGAAAAAGTGCAATTTTTTTGCAAAAAATCGCAGTTTTTCCTTCATAAAATGAAAACCACTGATCCTAGAATCTTGATTCCTATCTCATTCTCTAGGAAATTTTGTGGACTTGAACGTTTACTTGATCCGCTTTTTTGTTAAAAGTCTTAGATTTATAGATATCTAACATTTTCATCATGATGGATATGATCCGATTTCTCAAAAGTGTCATTTTTTTTTTAATGCAATCGAATGCAAGAAGGGGTGCACCAGTAAAGATGCAGCCCCTATGGATCTCGAAAGACCCTTGCATTACTGAAGAGAAGGGAAAGTTGATTATAGAACATGCTGGATATCTATAAATCTAAGAGTTTTGTCAAAAAAGTGGTCCAAGTAAACGTTCAAGTCAACAAAATTTCCTAGAGAATGATACAAAAATCAAGTTTCTAGGATGAGTGGTTTTCATTTTATGAAGGAAAAACTGCAATTTTTTGTTAGCAAACCTCAGATTCGGATTCAGCACACCCAAAAACATAAAGGGTCGAAGAAATTACAACTACCCCAAAACTTTCCGGGTAAAAACAATTTAACTGGACTAAGTATTTGTTTTAATAAAAAAAAAAAATTCCCACAAAATATTTTGCTTTGTGGATTGACTCACCCATGAAAATTTTCTGGCTACGCCCCTGCTTAGTTTTATAATTAACTCTTTAAGCTCTAAGAAAACACAAGAGTTCTTTACAATGATCTCTTACAGTGATTATTTTACCTTAGACCTGGAAGCGAGAGGAGTTTTTCTCAAGTGTTTCTTTCTTGGCTGAACATCTGATGTATTGACATCCGTACTTTGGTTTCGTTGACTTTTCCTATTTGATGTTTTACGATTCAGAATTCCTGAAATGTGTCCTTTTTTAGGTGAGTCTTTTGAAACTGACGCCATGTCCTAAAACATATAAAAAAGATGATTAATTTATTGTCGTTAATAAATGGTGAAGGATTTAAAATAATTTTTTTTCTAAAATAATCTAACTAATGTTTCCAATATTCAAATTCATGAGATTTATTTATAACTAGCTGACGCCCGGGCCTTAGGCCCGGCGTCACCTAGCTCCTGGCAGGGAGTGTCTCGTTTTATGGTTAAAATTTATATAGATAATAGCGGACCCGACCACGCGTTGTTGTGACTAACTCTTATGCTTCACGCCTAAACCACTGGACGTATCGAAACTATATTCGCAACATATGTCCGTTTGGTATATCTTAATTTTGGGCCAGGTTTATAATTAATTAAGTAAAATAATGAAATATTATATATTTAATATTTAATGGGAGACACGAAATACTAAACAAAAAAATGCAACAACAGGGGGTAAAGAAAACTATATTTTATGAATAAAGTGCTATTTATATTTACAAAGAAATTAATATGTGTATATCTACAAAAAATAAATAAAAGGTGAAGTAAAATTAAGTAAAGACAAAATTCAACAAAGATATGCCGCTCAATAGTTTAATAATTCTCAAACCAAAATAAAACAATGCAAATCACTCCCATCAGACTGTCATAAATTTCCGGAAAAAATGATCTTTGATTTTATTTTTAGAGGTGTTAAATATGTCTATTTCCCTATTGCTATTACCTGTTTCCAAGATGCGATTTGTGCACGAGTACTTAAGCGCCAAAATACGGGATGGCGGACTCGGAAAGCCATCCCTGGGGTCAGTAATATCACTCCTGGTGCATGGGAGGCTCAGTAGAATGATGTCATCTGACTACCCGGCGGCCAGAGCAGCCGCTGAGTCTCGATCATGCACCGGGAGAATAGCTTGGGCCGAACGGGTTCTCCGTAAGTTCGGTGGCTTACTGGCGCGAGAACCTATATAGTAGCGTCGATGGCGAGAGGCTCCTACAATTGGATGCTGAGCCCAGACCTGATAAAAATAATATCTTTATCGAATTTTGTAGGCTGAGATCGGGGTCCCTTCCTTCTGCTGTTAGGACCAGTAGGGGAAGGCGGCCGGAAAGGCCCCCGAGATGCCGGGCTGGGTGTAGCAAAACGGAGACAACGGCGCACATTATTTAAGGGTGTGACAGGACCCATGATGGACGGGTCAAGAGACATGATGCGGTGGTTCGATGTCTGGCGGACGAATTGATAAAAAAGGAAATGCGTGTCAAGTTGGAGTACTTGTACTCCACCTCGGCAGGTAACCGGAAGCCAGACATCGTGGCTAAGGGTCGGGGGTGGTTTGGGTAGTAGACGTGCAGATCGTCTCCGCGCTGGCTGGACTGGTTGTTGCCCACTGAAACAAAATTGAGAAATATAGGGGCAACTCCAGTCTGGTGAGCAACATTGCGGAGCGATTTGGCGTCGGGGCGGGCTCCGTAAGAGTCGATGCCATCATACTCTCATGGAAAGGAGTGTGGTGGCATAAAGCGGTGGCATCCCTCGTCGCCCTGAGTATAATCCAAAAGACTATAAATGACATAACTTATAGGGCGATGGGGGGTTCTCTATTAAATTTTTACACCTTTAATAGTAGGGCGGGTCACAATTTTTACACTTTTAATAGTAGGGCTGGTCACAATTTTTACACTTTTAATAGTAGGGCTGGTCACAATTAATCAATGTAAAGAAGAAAAAAAAAATCAAACTCAGTGACAAGGGTATTTAACCCAAATCAGTTAATGACCCGCCCTATGAAATTTTAACTTTACTGTAAAATGCCATATATTTACCAAATTTGTAACTCTTTTCTGTAAGAGGAGGCCCACTCCTGCGCGGCCCAATAAAGAAAATATATGAGAATCTCTGACAAGGAGTAAAAAATAGCAGTGGATTTCGTGTCCTGTGAATACCGATATTGAAAGTGACCAGCTCTAGAAGTTGAGAACTATTTATTTTGCCACTGATGAGATCATGGAGAAGGAGGAAATCAGATTGCTCTCTTCTTAAGTTAAGAGGCAAAAAATGCAGAGTGAGATATAGACGCTCATAAGACAAATCCATAGTTGGAACATGTAGTTTAAAGGCAACATATCTTAAGAATTTCCGTTCCACCCGCTCCAGTTTTTGGATATGAATCTTGCAATGAGGTGACCACACCGGACTTGCATACTCTAATCCACTTCTAACAATCGAACAATATAAATTTTTTAAAGTAAATATGTTAGAGAAATGCTTTGTATTCATAGCGTGATTAGATATTTTCGTGTATGATCAATAAAATTAAGCGAGCGATCAAATATTACACCAAGATCGTTAAAAGTGGAGACGCCTTTTACTTCAGAAATATCACCATCAACATAAACATGCTCAATTTTTCTAGTACCTCTAAAGTAAGCCATAGAGAAGCATTTATTAAAGTTGACATTTCTACTGCACCATTCAATAAGCTCCGTAAATTTTTTTGAAGTATATCTGCATTCTAACTATTAACGCGATACAGCTTGAGGTCGTCCGCGAAAAGTAAGAAGTTTACATGATTGAAGGAGTGGGCAATATTGATAAATATCAGGAACAACAAAAGGGACCAAGATCAGGCGTCGGCAACCTGTGGCTCGCGAGCCACATGCGGCTATTTCTATGTGAAGATGCGGCTTTATTTTAAATCAAAAATCAAATTTATATGTATCTAATCCTACTCAAATACCATAATATTGAATTAAATATGTTAGTGGCTCTTTAAAAACCGGGAAATTTTGTAAATTGTAACTTTTGACTTTTCGGTCTCAAAAGGTTGCCGACCCCTGACCAAGATGAATTTTGAATTCTTACAGAAGGTGATCGTCGTGCTCGCAACGGTGCATCCTCAAGACTGACTGCACGTCGCTCTGCTGCTTGCTCGGCACGTATTTGAGCCCTCCTTTGTCTGGCCCGCTCGGTCGCTGATGCCCTTTCTTCCTCAGTTTGATTTGCAATTACTCGTCGCGCTATTTCCATCCTGCGAGTACGACGACCTAAGTTTGATCTTCTGCGAGGCATTATTCGGATAAAGTAAAGCCGAATGGTTGCACTGAAAAAGAAGAAAGAAAGTTAAAATAAAGAAAAAACAAAATAAATAAAAAATACTATTTTTGAAAATAACTTATTGTTTGTATACCGGATGAGTTTTTTATCTTGAGACAGTCTTATAACTCAAAAACAGTGCATTATATGAAAAAAGTTTCAAATAAAAGTTTATTTATATCAGGGGGGAAACTAAACTACGCTATTGTTTGTCGACCTAGAACAAGCTTTCAAGGGTTTTTCGAGATCAAGTTTTGTTTTTTAAATGGAAACCTATATGTTTCTGTACATATTCTGAATTTTCTAAAAAAAAAACTGAACAACTTTTATTAGAACTATTTTTTCATAAGACATCAAATAAAAAAAAACTATTAAATCAATTAGATCTCAAAAAAAAAATCTTAATAATTATTTTGAACAATCATTCAACTTAATTATCAAATAATAATGATTAAATAAATATTTAGTAAATCGAAAAGTCAGAACAATGAAAATAAGTGTTTATAATGATCTTAAAACTTCATTATACATAGCTACACTGATTTAAGAGATTATTTTTTACTTAATAGAGTAACTATTTAAAATTCTTGAGTTTAAATAGAGCATTTTTTGTTGAAGACAGAATTGACAAATGGTCTTAATTTATGCTGTGAATGTGGAAGAAGTGTTATGGGGTTGCCATTGAAATAGATGCCGAGCGTTTTCCTGATAGGAATACACCCTCCTAAGCTTCATTTAATCGTGTTGTAAACTGTTTAAAAAAAACAGGAAATGTAAAGGCCTAGGAAGAAACTACAACAGGCCAAAATAACGAAATTGGAACTGGAATTCATCCAGAAGACTTGCCATACACTCTGGAATGTCTTTGAACAGTGTCAAAAAATTATTAAATTATTTATTTAATAATTAGATATTTGATCATTATTAGTTTATAATTAAGTTGAATAATTGCTAAAAATAATTATTAGGATTTTTTTGAGATCTAATTGATTCATATGTAATTTGTTTATTTGATATCGAATAAAAAAATACTTCTTATGAAAGTTGTTCAGTTTTTTTTTGTCAATTAAGGAGACGTATAGAAAAATATAGGTTTCCATTTAAAAAACAGAACTTGACATTGAAACACCCTTGAAAGCCTGTTCTAGGTCGACAAACAATAGCGTAGTTTAGTTTCCCCTCTGATATAAATAAATTTTTATTTGAAACTTTTTTTCATATAATGTACTTTTTTTGAGTTATAATACTGTCTCAGGATAAAAAACTCACCCGGTATAACCTAATATAATATCTTAAATAATAATAAAAAATACTAACCAAATAAACTCAATAATAAATAATATACACGTATATCAATCGACACAAATCCCCCGCCAATTTTACTGAAAAATAATAAAAACAGTTAAAAAATAAAGGAGACAAAGATTTTTCTTTTAATAAAATAAGAATAAAACAATATATTAAAAAAAATGATTTATATCTTACTGCTTACCTGTCAAAATTGATTTGATCAAAAATTTAAATATATTTAAAAAATAATAATAGTTTTGAAAATAAATAGAAAATGCAAATAATTATAGAATAGGTATTAAACAGTAAATGAATTATATATTACTTGTCAAAATTGTTCCCTTAACCAAAAATAATATTGACAGTTGAAATATTTCCAAAAAAGCTATTATCGGCCATTTTGTTTGTTTGCTTTTACCCCCAGAGAGGCGCTGGCGTTTTGTTTCCTCGAAAAAAACAACATTTTTTAGATGCCACAGGTGTGATATCTATAAAAAGACTATATATAAAAACACTCGTATATTTGAATGGAATGTTTTGTGAAAATTTCAAAGAAATCGGTGAAGAACTTTCAGAGATCCTTCAACGTATCACTTAAGCGTAACAGTACATTTTTATTCATATAGAGGCGCTGGGGTTGTTTCCCTCGAAAATAATATTTTTTACATGCCACAGGTGTGTGATATCTATAAAAACACTCGTGTATTTGAATGGAATGTTGAATTTTTGAAAAGTTACTCTTTAGATTTAATCGAATGTTTCCTACATTTGATTCAGCCGTGAATCAAATGTAGGTGATTTTTGTCAAATATTGAGTGAAAATAATATCTGAACCTATATATTTCTAACTTGAAATAATGATGTTAAAGAAATTTATAATTTTTCCCATTAATATATCAAAGAATAATTGATATTAATGAGAAAAATTATAAATTTCATTAGATTTAATTTTTTTTTTACTTTTGGAGTTTTTCGGACGCCAAGCTTTTGGGGATCCGAGACGCTGCTCGCAAGGTTAAACTGTCCCGAGGGTCGAGCCATAGATAAAAGATACTGCTTGGTCGAGCTGCGAGAAATTGAAATACTCATAACAAAAATCACTAAGATTTTCAACAATCATTTTATTTTTATAATAAGGCGGCTTGATTTGAAGAAATGACTGACCTGATATCTGTCGGAATTCTATGGAACTACTTTTGACATATGTACAAAAAAAGAACAAACGAGACAGGAATGCATCAAAATTAACCAAGAAAACCTAGAAGGAGTTAAGGAATTCCGCTACCTAGGAAGTAAAATAACATGGGATGGGAGGAGCGAAAACGAAATTAAATCAAGAATTGCCCAAGCAAAAATGGGGTTTAATTCAAAACAAAAACTACTATGCTCCTCCTCAATCAGCTTAGCAAACAGGAAGTTGCTACTGAAGACATATGTATGGAGCATAGCCATGTACGGGTGTGAAACCTGGACAATTAGAGAAGCGGAGAGAAAGAGATTAGAGGCTTTCGAAATGTGGTGCTACAGAAGAATGACGAATATCAAATGGATGGATAAAATTACAAATGAAGAAGTTCTTGGAAGAATCGGAGAAAGAAGAACCTTGTGGAAGAGTCTGAAGAAAGAGAAGAGGTCAGATGATGGGGCACACACTGAGACATGGGGGACTGCTTAGGGATATCTTGGAGGGGGAGGTGGGAAAGAAAAGGGGAAGGGGAAGAACCAGATTAGAATATTTCAACCAAATAATTGGGGATATGGGATGCCAGACATTTAGAGAGGTTAAACGGCTGGCGGGGGACAGAGTCGAGTGGAGACGGATTGTTGCATCAAACCAGTCTTAGGACTGTATACTCAATGATGATGATGACTTTTGACATATCTATTCAAGATTTTAATAAATATATTATCATTATTATTCTTGAGATTTACTAATATAAAAAAATGATTGAAATTTCTAATAACCCAAATAAGTATCCAATTTATAGAGGTAATAATTAAAATATTATATACAAAAGTCCTTTTATTTATTATTATTATTTTTTTTTACTTTGAATCTAATTTTTAAATTTAATTTAACTTATTTCTAGTCATATCCATACTATAGGCGTTCTAGCTCTCTGGGATAATAATTATTTTGTTTATTATTTATTTATTACAAAAGAGTTTACACCTTCTTTTGTGTTATTATTTTTCCTTAAATAGTTTATAGTGAATTCACTGTGAAACTACATTCCCTTTACTTTATTAATTAATATCATGTTTCACCTAAAACCTACACCACTTTCTCTAAGTAAAATTTATTTATACATTTATTTATTGTTTAGAACAAGGCTGTCCAACCCTAACCCTAGGCCACAATGTGGCCCGCAAACGAATTCTTAGGGCCAGTTGTATGTCGGTTGGTAAACTCTTTTTAAACGTTGGCAAAGCGTAAAAGGCTGGGATGGCCAATCAGATGAAAGTGCCTGTCATCTGGCTTTCAAGGGGCAACATGTTAAAACATTTCTTCAACTTCAGAGAGCAGGTGTTGACAAGGCCGTAGCCAGAAAACAATTTCGGGGGGGGGGCGGTTGGTTTGGTTTGGTGGAACAGTAGAAAAACATAAAATTGATTTAATAAAAGAAATAAAATGGTGTTACTTATCATATATATTAGAAAACCATTACATAAATATTAACACCTTATTACAAAATTAAATTTAGTCTTCTAGCTTTCTTTGCAGCGAATAAATCAATTACCTCCTCGGTGTCGATGTCAATTCTGCGGTGAATTGACATTAACGCCAAACCGTTTAGTCTTTCCTGGCCTGTGGAGTTTCTTAAATAAGTTTTGAGGCCTTTCAGAGATGAGAAAGTCCTCTCAGGGCTACATGTAAAAACAGGCAATGTGGCAAAGTTTGTGAATGTTTGGAAATAAGGCCTGGTTGCATTCTCTGAGAGCTTCAATAGCACATGTTGGTCGATCTAGTTCAGATTCTTCCAGCCATTTTATCCGCCACATGTCTAATTCAACTTTTACAAAGTATATATATCCACGATTCTTTTACGGATGACTCCGCATATCGCATCCCTCTTTCCACCTCTCTCTATCATTCCAATCTTCCTCGTGTAGTCCCCGGGCATTCATCGAACTCAGCACGTCCTGATGCCAGGTCCTTGGGGGTCGTCCGCGTTTTCTCTTCCCCACAGGAACCCATTGCCAGACTCGCTTCGGCCATCGACTATCGTCCATCCTCATCAGGTGACCGTACCACCGCAATCGCTTGGTTTCAATTTTGTTTATGATGCTTTCTTCTATTTCCATCATTCCCCTTATTGTGTCGTTTCTTACGTGGTCGAGCCTCGATATTAAGCAGCTCCGTCGCCAGAAATCCATTTCCACGGCAAGCAGTCTTTGAGATTCCGTCTTATTAATCTCCCACGTCTCGGCACCCTAGGTTGTCATACTCTCCACGATTGTGTGGTATTTAGTTTTTTTGTGTTCCGATTTAATTCCTCATTCCAGAGTACTGAATTAAGTTGTCTTATAGCTCTTTTCCCTGTCCTATTTTATTATTAATATCTTCCAAGCTCTTTGCATTGGATGTTAGGATCACTCCCAGGTATTTGAAGGATTTACATCCCTTGACCCCCCCTCCCTGTGGCTACCCCTCTGTATGTATATATTTATTTGCACCAAGCAGAGGACACTCTCGTTAATTTCTTTTTATAAAAAATACATGTAATTTAAAAATCAATCAACTTATTCAAATAATCAAAAAAAATTTCTCTTTAACAAACAGACAAATTTTAAGCGCATGTTATAAATATGTATATAATATATTTTTTGGTTAACTTATAAATATTTTTTAAATAGGATTTAATAGATATTTTATTTAATTTAAATTTCTTTTGCAGGTCCACACTTTTTGTGCTGTTATTGTCAAACAATGTTTATTAGTGAAGAATTTTTAAATAAACATCAAAAGAAATGTATTCTGACGACAATAAACTCAATATTAAAATCAAAATTACAATTATATAGAAATATATTTAAGAAAGGTGAATTGATTCAATATTTATTAATCATAAACAGTGTCTGTTTAAATAGAGGTACCTACGTTCAAGGGCGGATCCAGGGGGGCGACCGCCCCCCCCCCCATAGAGGCCCGTGCCTGCCAAAATATTTTGTAAAAAAAAACATTTATTTATTTTTAAAATTGAAAATAAAGTTCTATATATATATGTGTGTGGGGGGGGGGGGGGCGTCTCTGCCCCCCCCCCCCCCACCCCGCTTGGACAATTCGATCGCGACACACTTTCGAGATAAAAAGTATATCTTATATACATCGGGCACCTTATATACATTCTCAATCTAACAATGGATTCCGGTAGAGTTTTATATGCTGATTATAATGCAATTTCCCAATTTTTTACAACACGTCAGAGTTTTGAGATATTACCGGTCAAAATGACGAAAAAGGCCATTTTGACCTATTTTCGAGTCCCATTAAATATTAAACAGAAATATTTGAAATCAAAATATTTTGTTGACGTAAAAGAAAACAGCTTCCTCTTTGATCCTCAAATTACCACTTGTTTCTAGCTCAATTATAACTCGAGTTATATCTAAAAAACTAAAACTACGTGAATATAAAGGATAATAAACATTGATAAAAACATAAGTTTTTAGTCTTTTAGCTATAACTCGAGTTTTAATTGAGCTAAAAACAAGTGGCAATTTGAAAATCAAAGAGGAAACTGTTTTCTATTACGTCAACAAAACATTTTGATTTCAAATATTGCTGTTTAATATTTAATGTGTCATAAATAGGTCAAAATGGCCTTTTTCGTCATTTTGATCGATAATATCTCAAAACTCTGACGTGTTGTAAAAAATTTGGAAATTGCATTATAATCAGCATATAAAACTCTACCGGAATCCATTGTTAGATTTACCCGGAGAAATTTTTGTTTAAGTTTTGTCGAGCAGTGTTATTACTTTACCATACAGGGTATCGTCAAGTATTGTAATCGTGCATGAAAAAAGTGTTTTTTTTACTTCTTTTTTTCGAAATATCTCAAAAACGGCTGAAACTATTTTGATTAAAAAAATTGGGCGAAACCATGGCATTTCGGTCTACAAAAAAGTCCTAATAAGTGAACATAGAAAAAATTATTTTCATTAATGGACCATTTGTAAAATTCTCTCTCTTGACGAGGGATGCGAAAAAGATTTTTTTTCAGACATTTTAACGAAATTATATTTTCTATATATATAAAATTAAGGTTTTGTCTGTACATTGCTCCAAATCACGCCAAATTTTGGTTGCACACGTTTCAAGCAAAGTTATGAACGAAAACACCCTCAACAAAATTCCTGGATGTCTGTCTGTTTTTATGTCTGCCTGTATGTCTGTTTCCGTGGTTTCCGCGAAAAGTTGCTCACGATTCACGTCAAAACGGCTGAAGGGATTATTATGAAATTTCATATTTGAATCAGATGGCTTCTAACTTACGTTTTTAGCTATATAACGTTTTGAAATTTTGACCCCAAAAGGGGGTTTGGGTGGGGGGGGAGCACGAATGAAAATTATCAAATAACTCCTAAACTATTAACTCTACAGCAAATTTTATAATGAGCAAAGTTGTAGGGGATGTGATTTCTGACAACTTTTATTTAAAAAAATTTCCCCCAAAAACCATCTAAAAAGGGGGAGAGGGTGAAAAATATGTAAATTATTGCCCTTGGAGCAAACTCAACCAAATTTTGTATACATAATCTGTGGGCCTCTAGAGATCTAGAAATGCAAAAACTAACGACCCAAAATGGGGGGGGGTCAAAAAATGAAAATTCTTACCCTTAGAGCCAACTTAACCAAATTTTGTATAAATAATCTGTGGGTCACTAGAAGGCTAGAAATGCAAAAACTGGGTGCGGGGTGGAGTGGGGGGGGGGGCATGGGGTGCGCGGGGAGGAATGGGGGTGGAGTGAGGGAGTAAGGTGGAGCGGGGGCTCCAGGGGGCAAGGCGGGGGTGGATGTCGCGGGGTGCAGTGGAGTGGGGGTTCAGGTGAGTGTCCAGTGGCGTAGTGGGGTGGTACGGGGGTGGGGGTCTTAGGTGGGTGGGGTGCAGGATGGAGTGTTGGGGTGGTGGTGTGGGGCGGGATTTGGGAGCGGCTGTATGGTGCAGGGGGTGGGGGAATTGGGTGGGTTTCGGGGGGTGTGGTGGGTGGGAGTGGGGTGTGAGGTTGAGGTTCGTGGGTTGGGGTCCGAGGTGGGAGGGGTACGCGATGGAGTAGTGGGGTGTGGGGGCGAGGGTTGGTCACGGGGGCATGGTGCGGGGGGTAGGTGTGTTGGATGGGTTTCGGGGGTGTGGTGGGTGGGAGTGGAGTGTGAGGGTGGGGTTCTAGTGTTGGGGATCCAGGGGGCGTACCCCCTGGCTAGCAAGATGGCCGCCGAAGGTAGCTAGTATAAAATATTAATTTAAATAAAGAATAAATTTTGTGGAAATGAAATTTTATTTTTCTATCAAAATGCAAATTATCGTGCCATCTGTTTGATCTTCTTCTTTTTCAGATACTAGTAACTCAACCAAAATTATTAAGAAAAATAAAACATCTAGTGGATCCTTAAAGTCTTTTGATTTCAAAAAGGATATTTATCCAACAAAATCCACGGAAGGTTAATATTTGTTTCTTTCAAGCAGATACTACGATTTTTCTTGTATTTGAAAAATTCAAAAATCATCTCATCTGATTAATTCTTTTCTTTTTTTCAGATATAGATTTTTCTCTAACAAACGAAAAATCCGATGATTATTTCTGTGACCAATGTTTTTGTGGATTCCTAAAATTATCCGAGTACAATAAGCATCTGTTTGACAATCATTCAAGCCAAGATCTCTTCCACTGTGACCAGTGTGATCGAAATTTCGCTAAAAAAAGTTATTTGAAATGTCATATCACAACATTTCATCAAAAGGAGAAAAGTCAATCCAAATGTGAATTCTGTTTGAAATTATTCAAATCAAACTCGAAACTCAATCAACATTTGTTAATCCATACAGGGGAAAAACCCTATCAGTGTCCTGAGTGTCCAAAGAGATTTATCCAAAAGGGACAACTCAAAAATCATTTAGTAATTCATACAGGTGAGAAACCTTTCGCTTGTGTATACTGCCCTAAAAAGTTTCAAAGAAAAAACGATTTAAAAATCCATTTACAAAAACATACAGACGATAAACCATTTCACTGTACTCAGTGTCGAAAGAGATTTACACATAAGGGAGCACTCAATCACCATTTACGACGCATTCATTCAGGGGATAAACCTTTCAAATGTAATGAATGTCTAAAGGGTTTCTTTAATAAGTGGGAGTTCACTCAGCATTTACGAATTCATACTGGGGAGAAACCATTTCAATGTACTGAGTGTATGAAGAGATTTAACCAAAATGGCGATCTCACTATTCATATGAGAATTCATACAGGGGAGAAACCTTATCCGTGTGCCGAGTGTCCAAAGAGATTTAAACATAAGGGGGGACTCAACAGACATTTAAAAATACATACTTCTCTTTAAAGCTTAGGGTTTTCCAGTGAGCGGTTTCGTATGTACAGTGTCTGAATATAGTTTTCGTGTAGACGAATCTAACTTTGATCCACACACCGCCGCTGAAAGGACCACAGCCAGGGCCGTGCTGGATACCTCTGAGTGCCGGGGGACAAAGTAGGGTGATGGGGTGCTAAGGGGGTCTGGCGGTAACCGGAAAATTTTTGAAAATCTAACCTCTGGAAATCATTTTTTACACTAACCTGACTTCAAAAATATTCAAAATTTGGCATATTTTTACTACAAATTTATTTTTTAAAATAACATAGGTATTGATTGTTTTTTCAAAATGTCTGTTGTGTTAGTACCTTACCAAATATTGTGTACCTACGCTCAATAGTAGCTCAAAAATAAACTGCAACGGATCGTTGCTAAACTTTATCCAAAGTCATTTGAAATATTAATATGTTTATTCTTTTATTATTAATTAGATATCACTAGCTATTTGCAGTCCATGTTTAAAATAAAATAATAAAGAATTTTTAAAAAGTACTATCTTACTCATGAGTAAAGTACTTGCTATGGTAACTATAAAGTTTCCTCCCAAATTTTTAGCATTTCACAGAGAGAAGCCTTTTATTCTTACTTAAGTTAAGGTTAAATAAGCTATATTAAAACGATCAAGTGAATAATTTTTAAAGAATTTAAAAAAGTACTATCTTACTCTAGAGTAAAGTACTTTAAAATATAATTTTACTAAAAACTTTATATAAGATTTTTTGTAGTTCCCAAAGTACTTAATTAGGATATTAAATTTCATCAAAATTGGTTAAGTCATTTCCAAGATATTTAGAAAAAACTAAAAAAGTACTGAAATAAAGTACTGATGTTTGTGGGCCGATATGTACCAAAAACTAATCAGCCTTTCATTTTGTTAAAATATTGGTAGATTTTCAATTTAATTTCAATCGGTCCAACGGTGTAGAAAAAATTGTGGACGAAAAAAACGATAACATACATACATCCATCACCCCGCACGCACTTCCTGAAAAAATCGCATTTTTTGGGCTCTCGACGAGACACCGTATAATTTTTTACAAAACCGTCACGTGCAAAAATTCAACCTAATTGAATACTACAATTTGTGACTTTAATTGAGACCATAGGTTTCGTAGTCTTTATCTGAGGACCGTTTGAAGTCGAGCTTACCTCTAGACCGATTACAATACTTTCCCCTTGCTTTGCATTGTATAAAGTAACTAGTGTGAATATCAAAACAAAATTTCACATGAAGTTTTGGTGCATTGAGATTAAGATCTGATTAGATTTTGGTTGAAATCGCACCCAAAATTAAAAAGGAAGGGGGGGATGGGGTCAAAAATTGAAATTATAAGATTTTCAAACCAAACCAAACAAAACAAGAAAAATGAAATATACTTCATAAAACTTTACTTCAAAAGTGCATTAAACATTATAAATTAAATAAACTCTTAAATTTTAAATAAATAAACTCCTACAACATCCAGTTCCCATATAGATCTAAAAGCCTAAATCAATAAAGCTATCCAAGCACAACACCCAATAGCTCTACCACCTAGAGTATTTGTAACCTTAGTTTTTAAAAACTTAATTACCAAGGTCGCAAATATAACTTATATTAATTTTTTGACCCTGCACCCCCCCCCCCTATTTTTGGAGGTTAGTTTATGCATTTTTAGACTTCTGGGGTCCCACTGATTATGTTTACAAAATTTGGTTGAGTTTGGTACAAGTGCCTAGATTTTTATTTTTTGACCCGCACCCCCCCCCCCCCCCCCCCCCCCATTTTTGGATGTTAGTTTTTTAATTTTTAGACTTCTGGGGTCCCACTGATTATGTATACAAAATTTGGTTGAGTTTGATCAAATGAGCTCAGATTTTTAATTTTTAACCCCCCTCCACCCCCCTTAATTTTGGGTTGATATGCACCAAAATCTAATCCGCTCTTAATCTCAATGGACCAAAACTACGTGTGAAATTTGGTTTCGATTTTCACACTGTTTTTGGAAACTAGCTCGTACACAAAAATTTGGTAACACACAGCCTAACTGACAACAGACATTTTGACAAAACAATTATTATCTCGAAAAATGTAATTTTTTCGATCTTCACTTATTAGAGCTTTTTTGTAGAGCAAAATGCCATGGTGTCTCTCAATTTTTTTAATCAAAATAGTTTCAGCCGTTTTTGAGATATTTTGAAAAAAATAAGGAAAAAAAACTTTTTTCATGCATGATTACAATACTTGACCATGCCCTGTATGGTAAAGTAAAAAAAAACTACACATTGTTATGTATTTTTCTTATGAATTTTATTTATTTTACGTCTAAACAAACTAAAATAAACAGTTATATACTAATATTGACTCTTAGCAATTTTATGGTCCTGAAGAAACAAAACTTCAGCCAGATAAAGCAATCGTTTTATTAGACTTTAGTGGAAACTAGACTTATGTTATTCAAGGCGAAGTGCAAGGTTATAAACTGGACACAAGATAGCTGCTCTCTACATCCAGTGCATTTGTAATTTAACTTGAAAGGATCTAATTGTATCAAGTTTGTGCGTAATCTCAGATCATTTGGAACATGATGTGGGGTTTTTTTTTTAAAACCCAAAGAATTGTTGCAAAGTTTTTAAATGACAGGTTTTCCCGTGTTCAAACTGTGCACTATTTCAGTGATAGTTGTGCTGGGCAGCACAATAATTGTAAGAACTCCATAAATCTGTGTCTCTAGCCAAGATGATCCTGACATGAAATCTGTTGTCGTGAGATTGGGTGGGTTTCATCTTTTAATGTTCTTGGCATGCATTGGCTTTATAATGGCTGGAAGTGGTCTCAAAGAAGTTTTGTGTACTATCTTTGCAGCATCTTCAGTAGACAAAATGCCTAGTCCTAGGATAATAAAAATTTTTAAGAAAAAATAAAACCGACTTCAAAAAAATTAAATGCAACAAATAAAATATACTCAAAAGGTATAAAATAATTATTGTCTTATTTAGTTACAACTAAACGACGAAATATTAACATGAAATTGCTTTTTGAAGTTGGTGCCAAACAAACTATACCTATAAGCGAGCGTAGCCCCAAACGTACTAAGTAAGATCCGTCGAGTGCGATTCATAGGTGTATATGTTTGGCACCGACTTCAAAAAGTAATTTCATGTTAATATTTCGTCGCTTAGTTGTAACTAAATAAGATAATAATTATTTTATACCTTTTAGTGTATTTTTATGTTGCATTTAATTCTTTGAAGTCGATTTTATTTTTTCTTAAAATTTTTTATTTTTCTCTTTTTAGTGATGTTATTAATAGTGATCCTCATCATCAGAACTTGACCAAATTAATATTGCACCATCCCTAAGATACCCCTTTCCAATAAAAAAAGAATCATCGAAATCGGTTCATAAACAAAGAAGTTAGTCCTGAACAAACCTAACATAAAAGGTCTAATACCTATGAAAAAAAATGGGACCAATCGGAACGTAGACTGGACCCAATGCAAATTTTTTTTTCAAAATCGGTTCACAATTGGCGGAGATATATTAGTCATTTGGTATAAAATTTATATACATAATTAAAATCCTGCCAAACGATATAAAACCTATATACATAATTAAAGTTAGTCAATTGATATAAAATCCACACATACAATCAAAAGCTGGTCATTTGATATAAAATTTATATGGATAATTAAAAGTTGGTCAATATTTACACATTTCAGGACTAAATCTGACTAACTTTCAATTGTATATATATATTGTATATTTTAATTATGTATATATAATTTTATGCCAAATGACTAACTTTAATTATGTATATAGAGTTTTATATCGATTGGTAGGCTTTTGATTATGTATATAAATTTCATATCAGGTGACATACTTTTAATTAACCGACTTCAAAAAAGGAGGAGGTTCTCTATTCGACTGAATTTTTTTTTATGTAAGAGATTTTATATCGTTTGAACGGCTTTTGATTGTATATGGATTTCTGGACAACCGGTGGGGTGAGTGTGTTGTGAATGTGAGTGGTGGTGTAATGGGGTGGATTTGTTGTGGATGTGAGGGCTGATGTGATGAATAATGTGATAAATTTTGTATCAATTATCGATCTTTTGTGCGATATGTGGATTTATAAATAGCCTGGAGTGCGTTGATCTTGAGTGGGGGTGGGGAGCTTCACTTCTGTATGTGTAAAATGAAGGCAGGAAGAAAGACAGTATTTGAAATTGTTCTGTTGGAATAACTTGTTTTACCAGTGTAATGATTCTTGATGTAAAACGTCTGCTGGAGATAGATTTTACGTGTTTTTGTGACTTGGGTGAGTAGTATATAATCCTCATTTCCACCCTTTAAAAATTTATTATAAATGTTAAAACAAAAAATTAAAACATGCAATGATCTTTTCCAGTTGACGTGCACTGATGAAGAGCAGCGGTATAGCGCTCGAAACGTTGTTAAAATATCGATTACGTCTGCCCAAAATAAAGTAACAAATAGAAGTTGACTTTTATTTCAACTTTTTATTTTCCCCTTACTGGCCCCTTAGCCAATTCAATTTAAATGAATAGGGCCACCAAACACGGTTCTTTTTAAAATTATTTATAATCATGTAGGGTAGGGGGTTAGTTTTTGCATTTTTAGACTTCTGGAGGTCCACTGATTATGTATACAAAATTTAGTTGAGTTTGGTACAAGGGCCTAGATTTTCATTTTTTGACCCTACACCCCCCTCCCCCATTTTGGGCGGTTAATTTTTGCATTTTTAGACTTTTGGGCTCCCAATGATTATGTATACAAAATGTTGAGTTTGGTACACGGGCCTAGATTTTCATTTTTTGACCCTACACCCCCACCCCCACCCCATTTTGGGCTGTTAGTTTTTGCATTTTTAGATTTCTTGGGTCCCACTGATTGTGTATACAAAATTTGGTTGAGTTTGCTCAAATGGCCTAGATTTTTAATTTTTAACCCCCCCCCCCCCCCTTAATTTTTGGGTCGATGTGCACCAAAATCTAATCAGCTCTTAATCTCAATGGACCAAAACTACGTGTGAAATTTGGTTTCGATATTCAGACTAATTTTTGAGCTAGCTCGTCCACAAAAATTTGGTAACGCACAGACTAACTAACTAACAATCAGACTAACAGACATTTTGACCAAACAATTATTAATTACTTATCTTCCCTATGAGGTTTAATAAGTCACAATTGTGAAAGTTATATTTTCACTATTTAGGACAAAGGAAATTGAAAGGAATTTAATTAAATTTTTCTTCTTTTTTCTCTTTATCTTCTTTGTTCTTTTAATTTAAATTTTTACATATTGAGACAGTTTCAGCAACCATTCGTCGCCATCTTCAGTCTAAAATACAAAAAATAGTTCTGTGAATCACATTTCATCTCTAAAAGAAGTCAATTTAGACAACACCCCTCTCTCAACAAGACTCACATCTATTATTTATTTTTGTTGTTTTTTTTTGTGTGAGTTACAATTATAATATAATTTTACTTATTTCTGTAATTCAGTATTCCTTAGTATCACAAAGAGAAACAAAGAGGTTGTATTCCCTCAGAATAATGAATCCACATGCACCTATCCTTTATGGTCTTCCCAAACTACATAAAATTGACCACCCCATTAGACCAGTAGTATCTTATATCAATGCCCCCGCATACAAATTATGTAAATATCTTAATAATATCTTGCAAGATATATTTACTTCTAAATTCTCTATTAAAAATTCCCTAGAACTTACACAGGCTTTAGAACATATAAATATTCAAAATTCCTACAAACTCATTTCGTTCGACGTTAAAAATCTTTTCCCCTCGATCCCGCTTTCGGACTTAAAAATAATATTAGATGAACTTATTAACTTAAATATTACAGACCCATCTCGAAATAATCATATTCGCCAATTACTAGACCTATGCCTAAACCAAAATTATTTTCTCTTTAATAATAACTACTATAAACCACAAAAAGGATTAGCCATGGGTAGTCCCCTTAGCCCCTTGCTTTCAGAAATTTATATGTCTCATTTAGAACAAACCATTCTTAGCCCAACCAACCACTATTTCAAAGATATTGTGTTCTGGCGTAGATACGTAGACGATATTTTTGTCATATGGTCTGGCACTAAAAGACAAATTAATCTATTCCAACAATATCTTAATACTCTCCATGAAAATATACAATTTACTTCTGAAATAGGTACAAATAATACTCTCGCTTTCTTGGACCTTCAAATAACTATTTCACATCAAAAATTACACTATGAAATATATAGAAAACCCACTTTCACGGACACAGTCATTCCCTTCTCATCTAATCACCCCATTAATACAAAATTTGCAGCATTCTATTCAATGATTCATAGACTCCTCAGTATACCTATGAATACTATAAATTTCAATAAAGAGCTTAACATCATTCAGAATATAGCCCTGAATAATGGATATAACATTTCGACTATCAACAAAATTTATAATAAAATCAAACGTAAATTCACTATCTCACACTTACACTCATTAGAATCTGGAACCGAAAAAATATATAGAAGAATACCCTTCATTTCTAATCATCTGACATCTCCATTAGCTTATACCCTTAGATCATATGGAATCACTCCTGCTTTATACAACAACAACAATTTAGGCTCTCAATTAATTAACAATAAAATAGACAAAATTGATAAATTAGACA